>JANHFJ010002352.1:0-10621 GCA_032468195.1 Cerberus rynchops
ATTCTATTCTATTCTATTCTATTCTATTCTATTCTATTCTATTCTATTCTATTCTATTCTATTCTATTCTAATTTACTGAATGTTTAAAAAATACAAGTGGGCCACAGAAGGCTGTTTGCTGGGCTACAGGTGCCCTATTGTTTCTGTTTTGTGCAAGCTTGTCCTACACCATTGATGTTTGCTGAGTCCTGAGAGAATAGGAATGTAGAAGGCAAAATTTTAGCCAATAGATTACTAGTTAGATAATCAAACTATGCACCGTCCTAACATATCCTGATTACTTTGTGGTTTAATCATCTCAATGCTCTTTACAGGTAGTCCTCAACTTACAGCCATGCATTTAATGACTGTTCAAACTCAAACAGCACTGAAAAAAGTAACTTACTCCCGGTTCTTGTACTTACAACCATTTCAGCATCCCTACGGTCACATCATCAAAGTTCAGTTGCTTGGCAACTGGCATGAATTTAAAATGGTTGCAGCATCCCAGGGCCATGTGATCACCATTTGTGATCTTCCTAGCCAACTCCTGATAAGCAATGTCAATTGAGAAAGCTGGACTCACTGAACAACTGCATGATTCACTTAACAAACATGGCAAAAAGGGTCGTAGAATTGGATAAGACTCATTTAGCAACCATGTTATTTAGCAATGGAAGTGTTGGTCATGTTTGTGCTTGTAAATCAAGGACTGCCTGTATGAGGGGCTGCCTTTGTAAACAGTTCAGAACCTACAGCTGATTCCAAATGTGTACGATTGTATTGCTTCTTGTCCAGAGCTCTCTTTGATTTGAACAGCTTATAAACATAATAAATGAATAAAACCTTATCTAACCTCATTATCTTATGGATTTGTGAATTTCCACTTCCAGAATTCTTTGCAATCTTTATGCTGGCTGGAAAACTCTGTGAATTGAACCTGGTACATTTGGATGGCATTCTGGTTGCATTTAACTATCCTTAAATCCTTATGTTGCAACCTCTATTTGTGTTTTGCTTCTTTTTTAAAATTACATATACTTCTGAGAATAGTTTCAGAGTTGTCTTGGAATGACAGTTCATGGGAAAGGGAGGTTTAAACATTTCCAAGTCATAATCCTGAGAAGAATTGCTCTCTTCTAGTTTATGAGGTTAAATTGGGGAAATGGGGCTTGGAGAAAGCCATTTTTATAAGAAGATTTGTGTTTAAACTTGATAGTTATGTTTGGGAAAGGAATGTCTTCCATATTTCCTTTTCTTTTTAATTATGGCGGAGGAGAAAACATTTAAATCATTGGTGTCCAACCTTAGCAACTTGGAGTTGTGGACTGGCTAGGAAATTCTGGGAGTTGAAGTCTACAAGTTTTAAAAGTTGCCAAGATTGGATACTTCTGATTTAAATATTCCTTAGATATCAATTATCTTATCTTGGAATCAAAAACAAAAAGGAAAATGAAGAACTGTATTGAAGCACTATGGTAATTGTAATGTGTTATTGGACTCTTAAGTTATAAGAATTAATTCTGAAGGCAACTGAAATGTAGTTCTTAATTTATCTCATTAACATCACTGGGGTTGTTGTTTTGTCTGCACATGGTACATATTTCAAATCTAGCACTGCAGCTTTTTTGTGAATGAATTTCCTGTGAATACATTGTTTTTATCTATTAAAATGGTTTCTCCTTGTGTTGCAGCCCTAAAGGCTTGTTTGAATCTTTATTCAAGCAATATGGGCTATAAATCACACTGTGCTAATATTGAAGTTATGTCAGCAATAGGGAGTACAAACTCTGAATGTCAGCTATGAAGTACAGTTACCATATATTAAATGGAGCCTTTAAACTTGAACAAAAATCAGAGAATATATCTTCAATATGGGGCTATTTGTCAACACAACAGCTTGGATTATGGAAGTAAAGATACTTTTTTAAAAAAAAATAGTGCATCATAGTCTGATCTACTTTGCTTAGGACTGTCCTGAAGTTGACCATACTACAAGGTTATGTTGCTGGGAATGCAAGGGATTATGGTCCTGTACCATATTAGTCTTTAAAGATAATGACTAGCATCTCTTGAATTGCATCTGGGAAGAAACTGGATGCCAGTGCAGAGGTGTTACATGGACAAACCTTGAGGCACCTATCAAAGTAGGCGCTGCCATGTTCTCAGCCAGTTGAAGTTTCCAGATGGTTTTCAAGGGCAGTCCAATGTAAAACACATTGCAGTAATCCAAATGCTTTACAGATATGTGATGATCTTTTAAGATTTATCTGACTTTTGATTCATAACTGGATGTTACTCTGAGATTTGAGGGATCTATGGATGGCCTACAGAGAGTTGGGGAGATGTTTGCATGTGAAACCTCACATTGTTGACTTCGATTTTCACAGTCACCGTTTATACAAAAGGCCATGAAAAAATTCTTAACAAAATGGTAAACCTTTGAATACATTTTAAATATGTGCATAGAGTAGGAGGAGAGTCAAGAGGTATGCATTGCTTACAGAGTTCTCAACTAGACACTCAGGTGTCCAGTTCATGGACAGATGAGAAAAATGTACCTTACCTCTCGATTTCATGTACTGGCTAATCTGGATCAAAAGAAGACCTTTTGTTATAAATCTGATTGTTTGGTCCATATGTGCTCCCATATCATGTACAGAAGGTCATTGGATCCATATGAAATACAGGTGTTGAAACTTAATTGTCGATTAACCTTATAATTGGGTTTTGTCTATATAACAGTCTGTAAATAGTGTTTCATATAAGTATTGCTGGTATGCCAACAATGAAACCAATGGATTTTTGTTAAGTCCATCTGACTTATGTGGCAATGAGATGCACCTACCTCCCCCCAAAGCCAACAACCAACAGGAGACCCTCAAAATACATGGCAAAGAATGTTCATGGAAGGCTTAAACACTGCAAACATCACAAGAAGATGATGAAGTACTTGCCACAAACAAAAAAATTCTGGAGTAGCCAGATACACTACATTCACAGGAGGATCTAATGTTCATCCTGCTAAATATTTGTTGGAGGAGAGTTATCTTAAATTCAGACTTAATTTTCTCTTGAGTAAATGATATCAAAGGTACAAAAAGAAGCACACTGACCACATCACTTCTAAAGTACATATTAGTCATAGCAACTGTGGTGCTAAAGAAGGGATTTTCCATTTTTTTAATTTACCAACTGCCTACACTTCCTTTGACATTTATGTCATACTCCAGATGTGTTGGACTGTAGTTCATGGTACACAAGCAGCCAAGTTGTGTGATGCGAGTTGTAACCAACAAATGTGGGTGGCAGCTGGTGGGAAAATCTGATCTATACTCTAAGTGCACAAAATATGTAAATTTTTCTCTAAAGCACTTATTCTTAAACCTCTGAATGCTCAATCTGCTATGAACTGCTCCAATCATCACAAATTACACATTCTATTGTGATGTGTTTTCCTTTGAAATACTGTCTATTGACTTTGTTCCAGCTGGGTTTTAATTAGCTTTTTGAATAGCCAAAGGTATTAAGCTTCAAGAGTTTGAGCAACTGACTGCATTCTTTAACTTTAAGAATCCTATTTATCCCTTTCAATTGTGGAAGTAAAGCTCCCTTTGTAGAACTAAACCTTGACTTTCTAAAACAATGTGCAGAACTTTATTAATAACTATCAATCATGAAGGTTATGTTTAAGGTTGTTACTTTAGCAGCATCTAGACAGCCTGATGATTAATAACCAATTATAATCAATTGGTATTGGCCTTAAATTCTTCAAGTCATCTTGAACTTTTGAAAAAAAGCATATGGTAACTTCAGCTGATTTCTAGTATTGTAGACTTCTAGTATTGTAGTTTTGCTTAAGTGTTGAAACCCATTTTGTGGTCCTTGCAAACCCTTTCATCTTCAGAAAATAAATGTTGGCACCTTTATAATGATATGTAAGAACACATTTTCCCAGTTATCTAGATTAATTGTTCTGTTTCATTTTTAAGAAACGAGAAAGTAATAGCTATTTAGAATTGTGTGTCAATCACTAAAAGTCCTGGTTGATTTACAGACTTTTGGTCCAGATGGGTAGGTTGTACAAATATTTTAAATTGTTCATAGATTATTATTATTTTTTGCTATTTATGTTTATAAAGTCTTGCAAATTAGAAAGGGCTTTATTGACATCTTTTGCTATGTCACTGTTAATAAAAATGGTCAAATTATCTTTTTAAAATGGAAATATTCTTGTTCTTTGATATACTGACAAACTTGATGCAACCTTTTCAAATACAACTTTTCTCTATGTCAACTGTCTTTTAAAATGTGACTGCTCCTGTAGGTCTCAGCAGCTGCCCACATAAAGAAAGGGTTTTGTGGATTTTTTAAATTGGAAAATAAAACAACGGTTTTGTTTCTAGCTTTCACCCAATGATAACAACAGTTTCTTCCATATGATCTCATGACATTCTTAATAATCACACTATTGACAATGCAATAGTCATAAATGTATTTTAACATCCACCTTTTAAATATGGCACCATAAGTATCCCCTGTGATATATATGAAAATGAAAAAGAAAACCTCCAATTATTCATCAGTCATTAGATCATGGAAGGATCTAATGTAATCAACCAGTCCTCAGGATTAGCAAAAGAAACAATTTTTATTTGAGCTATAAGTTGACTTATAGTATTGCCAAAAGACACTGTGATCTTAGAGATCCTAGAGTATGGCCAAATCTACCCTTGTCCTTAAATTGAATTGTTGTCTGGAATAGGTTTTACCCACCTTTAGATAGCTTAAAGGCAAATTCATAAGGGACAGTCCTACTAAAGGCATTAACCATAGTAACTAAATAGAATCTTTGTATTGTGATGTAATTTTTCAGGTACTTATCTTCTAGTTTCAAATTAGAAGTGAGTCTATAAATTTTCTAGGAACATCTAATATATTTGCTCCTGCATCACACTGAATTTGATAGACTGTAGTCAGATTAACCAGATAACTCTGAAAGTCATGCAAATAAGGATGCAAAAATATGAGGCAAATTAATAACACAATATTATTCACCTGAGGTAACTCATGGGCTCATTCTTTTTTCCTGGGAGTATCTTTTGTATCTTATTTGCAATTATAATTTATTAATGCTAATACTCTCAGCCCGGGTTCTCATCAACGGCAAAAATTACCAAATTAAAAGTATTATATTTTGGACGTATTATGTGAAGACCCAGGACATTTGAAAAATTGATAATGCTGGAACAAGTGGAAGGAAATTAAACTTAAGCAAACAGGGATAGAAGTGTATCTAAATATTAGAGGATAATTAGGAATTCAAATAAGGTTTTTTTTTAGTTTTTTGGTCTTGGAAATGTCATGAATGGTTTATTTCATTTCACAGTCAAGAGTGCACACAGTAAAGTATATTTTTGCCTTTCCATGGTTGGGACAGCTGTATTCTTAATAACTAAAGTATGCCTTGCATTGCAGACTAGGAAGCTTATCCCACGATATCTCTGGAGAACCCCATTAACCAATTTTTACACTCAGCCAGTTCTTAGATGAAGAATCAGAACGTCTAAGAACTGCCTCAGAGAGTCAGAAATAATATGCAAGAATCTTTGAGCTCCAGACATACTGCAGATAAGGATTTCTGAGATCAAAGAACTGCAGAGCAACTTTCAACCAGCCAACCTTTATTTAAATCAGAACTCAAATGATTCAACATCTCAGCATTAGAGATAAAGACAACTGAAAGTCAGAGGTGAGCTTTCTGGAAAAAGCAGGAAAACATGAGCAGACCATGAAGGAAATAGAACAAGGGGAGACACCAAAACCTTTCCCTATTTATTCCACCTTGTTAAACTTTGCATCACATCATTCTTAATTTGTGTTCTTGTGCTATTCATATTACAACATATTGAAATTCCAAAGCGATTCACCCTGATACTTGATTGATGATTTAGTTCTGGCCTATCTTACTGTTCATTTAGTCCTGATTGCTGAACTGAAAACAGAAATGTGTTAGTTCTCCTTGCTTGACTACAGATCTGCAATTTCTAGATCTGCAGTCAGGAAACCCATGAACATGGTTAAGGGAGAACCTACACATCTGGCTGTTTAAACAAGGGACAGCTGAGTAGCTAACCTCCATTCTCAATCAATGCAATAATGGGAACTTTCTCCTGGGATCACTGACTTCAGTTCTCTTGTGGATTAGAAAAAGCTTCTTGGGAATAGCAGTTTTGTCTGGGCAAAAGCATAGTCTTTCTCTTTATCTCCATAGGACATTTAGAAGAATAACTAGTTGTGTTTCATTAATCCAAGAAGAATTGTCCCAAAGTAACAAAATTCTAGGCTTTGGTAATTGCACTGATAGTTTCCTATACAAAAGGAACAATAGCTAAAATCACCTTTGAATGGATTTTGTGCCAGAGAACAAAAAGTCATTTGATGATTCATGAAAAGAAAATATGATATAAGTAGAAGCAGCTAAAAAGAAAAACATTACTTTGGCGATACGTGACCATTCAATGATTACCTGATTAACTCTGGAAAAATTCAATTTCCCTTGCATTGCATATACCCCAGGCTATGGATAAGCAAAATACTCCAAAATAGCCTGATTTCCAGATGTGTTTTCCAATGGCTAAGCATTTAATCAAATATGTAGATTAATTAAACCTTCTTTTGCGGAAAGGAACATTTTAGCATTTCTTTAGAAATTTGATTAGGCAGACAGAACATAGATTAAGATATTTCACGGCTCTTGGAATTCAGTCACCTACCCACTCAGTTATAGATAACCTTTAAAAAAACAATTCTAGGACCAAAGTGCTGTTAATAAATATAAACCAGAGTTTGAAAAATTTGAACCAGGTAGAGAGGAATGCTTATGCAGAGAGGTAATAAAGTTATTTTCCTGCAACTTAAATAATACAGCCACTGTCTTTCTTTTTTCAATTTATTGACCTCATCCAGACCATTACTGATTTTTTTTTAATTCCAGAAATTCTTGAGACAAATTGTCTTAACTGCTACTACTATAGAGATGGACAGGCATTAGTAGGGTAAACCTCGTCAAGAACTTTAATAATAAAAATTGGATCTAGAGAAGCACCCAGATTAAAATATTAGATGAAGAGCATTCCTGAAGAACATTCTAGGTAATAAATATGAGCAGTGTGGTGGCCTACTGGTGAAGACTCTCACTTCCCACCCAGAAAGATGAGAGTCCAATCCTAGGTAGTGGCAGATGTTTTTCTCTTGGCACAGAGAAAATATCTGCTACAAACTTTGTAGGCATAAGGAAGAACATCTGGCCAGTAAATGCTCAGCTCCAGCTAGTTTCTTTGACTCTACTTCTAAAGGGTTGTAAAAAGGGAGATTTTATTTTAGGTCATATGAGTTAATTCTGTGATTATGGAACAGCAACCATATAAATTTCAGGTTGACTCCCTATATCACGGGTATCAAACTCAATCGCATCACATGATGTCACGTGATGTATCACAATGTCTTTGTCTTTGCAGACCCAGGGTGGGTGTGGCCTATGTGTGATGCATCTGTCCCCTGGGCTGCCAGTTTGATACTCCTGCCCTATATTATCTTCCAAATTGAATTGTTAAGTTCCATAAAAATCTTGCTAAGTTCTCTGCTTGCACAAGCAAAATACACCTTATTTACTCAAGTAGGGATTCTTCTAAACAGATGGATATCCAAGTCATCCCTAGAATCCTCCTGTTCTACAAACAACTAAACCAGGTGACTAACTAGTCTGTTGTCCTGGTGAGAAGAATTGATTCTTAAGAGATGACTCCTTTCTTGCCATAATTCTTCAGCTGATCTTGTTATTGTTTTCTTTACCCAGGACAACAACATGGAAAAACAAACAAACAAAAGCTCACCCACAATGTTTACAGTGTTACATGTCAAATGGACACTTTGACCCAAGTGCTCCATTTATTTAGGCGAATGCAACCTGGGACACCAGAAAAAAGAAAGAGACAGCCTATACAATATCTATGAACAAAATGGATCAACACAACTTTATCAACTATATACTTTATGCCTGACCACTCAACTCACTACGGCAAGTGTTTTTTGAACACTAGCGAATTCCTAGACATTTAGCAATGAGACAAATCAACCATCAATAAATACATAAATTATATTTACAAATCATTCAAATAAAAAGCACAAACAATAAAAATAACCCTAACAAGCTGAAAACAATAATCAAGAACTATCAAGGAGAAAACTACACCTTCCACCCATCACGTTAGGAAGCCTACTATATATAAACTGGGAGCAAACCCACACTGTACTGATGATGTTACCTAGTTGAGTAATGTCTGCAAGCAAACAACAAAGCTCAGAGAGTACCAAAAACTTCAAGATTCAACCCTGAGCAACATATACAATATTCTCTTCTATTGGTATTTTTATCCATGTGAGCGTTTTCAATTTTTTTCTCTCTTTGGTAACAAGCAATATAGGAGAATATGGAATGTGATGTGATACTAGAAGTCTCCATATTTTTATCTAGGTCTGTTGATTGTAATGATGTCACATCACCCATTGCAAGGGAAAGGTGACAAGATGAAGAGCTGATTACAGTTTAGCAATGTAACTTGGAACAAATCTGAAATTATTTGAAATGTAGTTCTGCTGTCCTATATCCGTCCATAATCTGTATTGTTTATACACCACATCTGTTCAGTTTACTGCTATAAACTGCATTAAACATGCAACAATGTCATCATTTTTTGTTCTACATAGATGGTCACATTTCATATACTATTCGATGAATTGATTCGATTGATTCAATTGCATGACCATGAAATTTCTTATTTAAATAATGTAATGAGAGAGAACTTGCATTAGGTTAAAATTACTCATACTTTATAAGGAGGGTTATGAGATCAAGAAATACTCTAGAAAAACCCAACAATGATGGGTCAGAATAATTTCCTGAGTGCATTTGATAAGATTGCTGGAGTTTTTCCTCATAGGGTCAGCAACCATTTTAAATAATTAAGTGGATGATACTACTTTACTTTACTTTACTTTACTTTACTTTATTTGGATTTATATACCGCCCCCTCTACAGTACATGAACAATGAATTTTGAAACTATTAAAAAACAAACATGGAACATCTTAGAGCAAGCTGGTGGAGCACTTACTGAATAGATAAAAGCATTTTAATTAATAGTTGCTTCCCTTTATCAGCTGATTGGCTTCAGGGTTTGTCTTAAATCAACTAAGAAGGGTTATCAAGTCAATGTATCTAATTAAAGCTTGGGAATTTAAAAAAATGTATAATTTACAGAATACTAATGCATATTTATAAAATGTAGACATTAGAACAGAAGGTTTACAAATACATACACTGATGCTTCCAAGCCATCATTCATTTCAAAGTGTAATAAACAGAACTGTTTTTCAAGGCTGTAGATGGAATAATAATGGGGAATTATTTAGAGGATCTTTTCCCTAAGATATGTAAGTACCAGAGGTCAGGCATTTATATCTGGTTATCAGTATAACACTCTAAAAGGATACTGACTTAATCATATTCTCCTTTATTCAGTCAATGATATCATTGTTTGCATACAAAGATTTTAATACAGTATTTACATTACATGGCTCAGTTTAGCCTTCAGATATTCCTGGCACTTTAGTTGGCTTGCATGGAAGCTTTTTGCCCACTTTAGAGGGTAATTATATATTTCATCCACCCCACAATGATGTACCTCTGGAATCGCCTCTCAAAAACTACAGTATCACATGGAAACATGTATCACATACTAAATGTGAGATTATGTAAAGTTATTTAGAATCAGAGGAAGCATTCCTCTGAGCTTCAGTTGAATAACCTTTGAGAGAGTTCAGCTTCTCTTTGCCCTCTATTTATCTGGTTGGCCTTGGTGTAAAACAGAATACTAGACTAGGTAGGCCTTAGGGTCATCTAATAAGATTTTCCTTATGTTCATGACACTTAGACAAGAAGTGATCAAATAAAATCAGTCACCAAATAATGGGAATGGCAGAATGTGGCAAAGATAGAAAGATAGATAGATAGAAAGATAGATAAATAGATAGATAGATAGATAGATAGATAGATAGATAACTTTATCTATCTATATCTAAACAGACAAGTTTTCAAGTTGAATTCATCTTTTATTTATGTAAAGTGAGTTAGTTTAAGAGGAACAAGAAGCAATGGATGGAATCTAAGCAAGGAGAGATCCAATGTAGAACTAAGGAAAGAATTCCTGATAGTTACAATAATTAATCAGAGGAATGGCTTACCTCCAGATTTTGTGGGTGCTCCAGCACTGCAATTTTTAAAGAAGAGATTGGACAACCATTTATTTGAAATGGTATAGGACAGTGATGGTGAACCTATGGTATGCATGCCAGAAGTGGCACTCAGAGCCCTCTCTGTGGGCACGTAGGCCATCGCCCCAGCCCAGCTGCATCACATTTCTCTGTCATGTTTCTAAAAGTTCACTCAATCAATTCCAACTTCTCATGAAAGAAAAAAGATCTCACCTCCTGGATGTCAGTTGCTTTTCCTGCAGAGCTGCCAGTGTTGTGATGCCTCCCCACCAGACATCTTGTCTTCGACTTTCTGCAGCGTGCTGCT
>JANHFJ010002352.1:69568-84116 GCA_032468195.1 Cerberus rynchops
TTTAAATGTCCTGCATTTAATTTGCTCTTCCTCTGTTAATCTGTAAGAGAAATGGGTGCCATTTTGTGCAAAATTCATAACCCCGTTACACTCAACCCCGTTTGTCCCGTTCTCATGGAATGACCCGTTTACAGTTTAGTATAGATATAACCAAGCATGGTTGGTCAAAAGTCTGTGTTCACATAATGTATTCCTCTGAGCCTTAAATTCTCCAAACCCAGACACATCATTTTACAGTTTAGTTTTGTGTGAACCCAGTTCACAGGAGAGTCTTTCCTTCCCCAATGCCTTGTGGTGCCTGATACTCTGGTGCCTAGAATTCCTCATCAGTGTACTATACACTTACTAGCTGGGAATTCTGGGAGTTACAGTCTCCATACATCTGGAGGATATCAGAACAGATGGACATTGGTTGTCTAAGTATTGGATAATCTACTTCTGCTTACATGTTTTATTATAATTCTTTTCACCCCCAGAAATGCTTTCAAAATGAATAATGCATGAAAAATGTCCCTAATGAATGGAAAGACATGGATGTTCATTATGCTGATTGATGTGAACAAGTGTATCTGCTGAAAGGCAAACCTGTTTGGTTGGAAAAGGAATTCCAGGTGTCTAATTGAGTTTAGAAATTTCATTGGTATCTTTATTTCCTTCTTGAATCAGCTGCTTCAGTAAATGCCATTCTTCTTTCATAAGCTTATGGGCATAAGTAAATGAAAAAATCTGGAAAGTGCTAAAGGGAAACAGTTTATGCAGAGATCTTTCATCTTCGGTCAGACAGCAGTTAATTGTATCTTAGTAGCAAGTGAAAATTAATAGTTCTGTTGTTTTACATTTGGGTTGTTTTAGGCATGTGTTACATACTGAATAAAAGATGGAATAACTTTCCATCTCTTTACATAGATGTCCCTGTGGTTTTTTTTTCTTACCACATGTCTTTGTTGGGTATCTTAATTAAATGTGAACTGTTCTGCGTGTGATATTTCTGTGATAAAAATAGTTAGCAGATTATCATTTGGTTACAATCTAGCAAGTAATCCCTGGTTTTCATGAATCTGAGATTTCCACTTATGATCCATACACATATGATAACCATACAGTTAAATAGTATATAAAAATTTGTCTCAGCATAGGTTTCATATGAGATGTTCATCTTGAAATCACTGAGTGTATGTGGCAGATGTAATAGTGATTGAACAATTTTCTGTCATCTCATTTTTATGGGAGTTTGTTTGAAATGCAAGATTTTCTGAATATGGTAAAAATAAAACAACTAAGAAGCTATTTTATTGCATACTGTCTATGCTACCTGAATATAATAAAATAAAAATCTATTCATTCTTTACTTTTGTATTTTTTGGGATAAAACAATAAATTTTAATATAAAGCTTCTAGGCCTGATACTAAGGAAAGTTAGTGTTTTTTTTCATAATAGCATAATAGCAATAGCACTTAGACCGCTTCACAGAACTTTACAGCCCTCTCTGTGTGATTTACATACAGTCAGCATATTACCCCCAACAATTTGGATCCACATTTTACCGACCTGGGAAGGATGGGACACTGAATCAACCTGAAGTTGGTCAGGATCAAACTCCTGACAATGGGCAGAATTAGCCTGCAGTACTGCATTCTAACCAATGCACCAATAGGACTCTTATATGATAATCATAATAATTTTTAAGTCAATGCTGAAAATTAAGAGAAAAAAATCCAGCTGGGCTGAATGGACGTTATGCAAATTGTTTAAAAATATTTTTTCTTTAACTATTTACTTTGTATATAAAAATGAATATTTTGTTTTAACCTTTCCCTTTCATTGTCATAAAAATTAATAGCAGAGAGGTTAACAGAAAAATACATGATAAAACCAATAAACCCTCATTTTATTAGATTTAATGTTGTATGAATTTATTAAATTTGATATTTTAAAAAGCTGTCTTCAAGAAGTAAATATCCGAGGATTTGTAAAACATATTCTGAAATGTAAATCTTGGCTTATAATATTTTATAGATATATAGCAAAATAAATCCTCCAGATACATTGGAACTGCAATATTCTTAGCTGCATGTGAGTTTTCGGTCCCTTAGGAAAATATCTTCCAGGTAGATTCTTAAAGAATGGTTGAAAGTATACTTTATTGAGATAAGCTTTAGTAATGGGCTCTTGAAAGCTGTCTGTGTTTTTCTTTCTCTCCCTCTTATATCCTAGGGAGTTAAGGCAAAGCCAGTTTAAGTGTCTTTCTAATATATTCATTTCTGGGGCTGAAAATCTGCTTTTGTAACTGTTGCTGTTCAATTTCTCCAAGGTCATCTCTGAGAAACTCCACTCTACCAGATTAAGGAGGCTAGGAAAAGTGAGATGCTCATCCCAGTCACCTAACTGTAGAGGTTAAGGAAAGTGGCTTTGTCATTATTTAATTGGTGTTAGGGACTGACCATTATGGGAATTCTGCTTCAAGTGCCAAATCTTAAATACTTTGTACCTTGGTTTATGGGGAGTTTGCTATTTGCCTTTCATCTTTAGAGTCTTGGGCCAACCCTGTGATAACACTACAAATAGTTACATTGACTTTTCACATAAAAAGGCAAAGGAAAATTTGCAAAGACACTCCTCACTATGATTTATAGTCTGTGGTATTGAGTTACATTAGTCACCATCCAGTCAATCCATTGTGCTTGCAGGCATATATATATGTAAGCTCATTTTGTTTTTCATTTTTGAAGAGTATATGTAGACTACCCCAAAGAATATAGTATGTCTTTTCTCCCTGGAATTGGAGATTAGGGTTGTGACCTTGGAGAGGGAGATTCTAAGAGCCAACTCTTTCTAATATCTGGAAGAAATCCTAACCTCAGAAAACCCACAAAGGGAAGGTCAGGATTGACTCAAGTTCCAAAGAATACTAAGCCTCCATTTTAGCCTTTTTTGTATTTGTTTGTGTAGGACACTTGTTCCATATTCTGCTGGCTAAGAAACAATCCCCATTCGGAGGGGCAGAGCAATGCTTTCTTCTATTTCATTCCTCCCTTACCAACAACAAACCAGAAAGGGTTTGTTCTTTATTTTTAATCAATCATTTACTTTGACATCAACATACTGCTTCAGCTTTATTATTATTTTTTCCCTAGGCTAATCTTCCTCAGTATAGTGACTTCCAAATAAGAGCCACTGCTTGTCTCCCTTAGACCATTAGGGATTATTTCTTCTCTAGTTTATGGCAATTTAAGATTTAACACGTGTTGCTATTTTTCCCATTAATCTTCACTGGACCAGCATATTAATTTACATACGTATATTTATTGCTAACATTCCTGCCTTATCTTTATGATATTATATTAACTATAGGCAACAGATGCTGAATTCTTGAATTTTTGGCAATCTAAATTAGAAACTTTGCCAAAGGTCACATTCATTGCCCAGGACAGCTGTCTGTTGCCTTTGCACAAATTTCTGCCCCATCTACTTTAATAATTTGATGCAGCAATAATCTTAACTGGTTGACTGATCCAGAAAATCATGACATTTGAATTCCACGTTACTTTTACCTTTTGTTTTCTCAAAAGCATCAGCATGCAGGATTTAATGGGCAATGAGAGCAAAGTTGCTAGAGTTTACAGATCCAAGTCAATATCCCCTTTGTAGTTGGCCATCCTTCCTTTTAGCTGTCACGGGCATTGTTCCATAATAGGTTTCGCTGAAAAAAACCATTACTTGCTTCTGTACGAGGGGAAGGAAATTCCTGCAAACCTATATACAGAATCAGAGTAATAATGTATTACAACAAAAGTAATTTTTGACAATAAAAATCAGTTACATTTACAGCAGTTAATACGTTCATTGAAATACTGTGGTTGTTTCACTAATTGCAATGTTTAGCTACAACAGGGTGTTTGGCAGTATTAATCTTAGATTAGGGACAATTTTATAGTCCCAAACAGAGGCTTGGGTTTGATTTGGTTTGGTTGGTTTTCAGGAATACGGTTTCTAGGAGGTGGTATAGATTGGCGCCTATATTGTAGAAAACACAGCACAAAGAGACATAGAAATGCCTTGTGCTTGCTGACTGATTCTGGAAGCATATCAACAATTGTCAGATTCTTATATTACAGAGCAAGTGCCATGATGTGGTAAGCGCTTCTGCCCTTGGGAAAACTTCTGCCTGTCAAAAATTGGAGCTTTTTGAAAAGTCTCCTTTCAACTTTCAAGGAGCTACTGTGAAGTTAGGGCTTAAGTAACTCTGGGAAACAAGGAGAACATCTTAAATATGTGTTTTGTCCTTTTCTAAATGGTGACAGATTGTGGATACCTTTTGTGTTTTTAGTACAATTGTGAAAATCTAGTTGAAAAGTAAAGTTTTTCTTTTAAAACAAAGAAGCAGTCAATACAATTACACTGCAATACATCCAGTTGTTTATTTTCTGTAAAGTTTGGCCCCCATATGTAGTCACCAGCCAGGAGGAGTCATTTGTGCTAGTATTATGTATTTATAGGAATATTTTCAACATTGGGGGTTGAATCGGTGTGTTTTTTCCCCTTTGTTTTTTTTTGCTATAGTGTCACCTTGATATTTAAACAGAATGTAAGAAAGTCTTCATAGACAGTTTAAAATAAAAATTCTGTGGTTGTCTGCCTCTTCTAATGCATCCTGTTTTTAATCTAAACTGAGGGTAACTGTAGCTTAAACATCTAAAACACAATTCTTATTGTCAGATGGTGGCAGCATCTCTCTAGGTTCCATATCCAAAGGATAAACCATATATATTTATATATCTCCATTTGAGGGGAAAAAGCTGTATCTGTTGAAGAGAAAAAGAAGGTGTGAGGAGGGGGGGGTCGTTGCTTCTTGGGTTAGGAGATTAATACTCTTGCTTTCTTCGTGTAGCAGTTTCCAGCATGATCGATGAACTAGGAAATAATCAGGGTTCCTCCATGGTAGGTTATACATCTTAAGGCATTTATTTCTCATTGATTACTTGGGTAACACCAATGAGCCATTGATATAAATCTCATTGCATTAGCAACAGACCTGATCCTCTATCTGGTCTGTCTGCTGGTCTAGAGTCTGCTTTTATAGCACAGGTTTAGTACAGTTTGTAATTGAAGTAGAAGTTGATTATTAACTATCAATGTGCCCATTGTATGATGTTTATGTGTCTGGAGTGGAAAGTCATATATAGCTCTAAGAGAGGCTTTTTCCTGGATCCCATTAGGAAAGGCCAAGCCACCTAATGTCAGGGTGAAAGTCTGAGGTGCAACACTTTAATTTTTATCCTAGGAATTAATGACAATAGTTTAAATAGTTTAATTTAGATAAAGGGAAATAAGGGGTGGTCACTGCAAGAATTGAAATGAGTAGACATTTTTCCTAGTCTGCCTATATTTATCCTGGATTTTTTTTTTCTTGGCCACACTAGATCAAGAGGATGCCTTGTAACTAGATTTGACAAAGTAGACCACACTCTACTTCTTGGTAAATAGACAAAATGTGGAGCAGTAGACCAGCATCACCACCAGATGAATTTATACTGGCTGATCAACCACATTCAACGTGTAATCCTCAATGGAACTACATTGAGATGGAGGGAAGTAAGCAGTGGGTACCTCAGTGTTTTATTTTAGGTCCAGTAGTCTTCCACATCTTATTTAGATTTAGATGAAGGCATAAAAGGGGAACTTGTCAAATTTACAAATAACACCAAGCTGGAGGGATTAGCCAACACTTTTAAAGCTCAAGAACCCAAAAGATCTTGCCAGACTTGAACAATGGGCCAAATCCAACAAATTGTATTTTAGTGGTGAGAACAATTAATCAGTAGAACAGCTTATCTCCAGAAGTTGTGGGTTTTGTCCACAATATTGGATGTTTATAAGAAGAGATTGGATAGCTATTTCTCTGGAATGGTATAGGGCCTCCTGCTTGAGCTGGGGGTTGGACTAGAAGACCTCCAATCCCTTCTAACTCTGTTATCCTGTATTCTTTTTATCTTTCGCTATTTAATCTTACTAAGCACCAGCAACATGTATATATTATAGGTCAGATTAAATTGCTCCCTTCCTACATACTCTTAAAACTACTAAAACAAATCTATTTGAAATTTACTTTTTAATTGGGCTGTTGATCTTGGAAACCTGAATAGAATAAATATAAGAAATAGGGGAAAAAAACAAACATGAGCAAAATAATCAACAGAAAATGTAAGATGGCTATTCTGAGTTTCAAAATGGAAAAAGAGTTTTTGAAGACAAGTGAGATGTAAGAAACAATAAGGCCCCAGAAACGTATGTGCTTTTACCATTAATATAAAAAAGTTGTAAATAGTGAGGAGTTTTGGGGTTAAGCAAGGGAAGGACAACCCACAGTCCCTTCCTGATAGTTTCAACTGTGTTACAGTTGTAACTTCCAGTATTGTACATATACAGAATCTCATTTAGAACTTGCATCCAATTTTCAAAATAAAATGCTAATGAATTAGCTTGCATGCACTCTGCATTTCTTTGGACAAAGTCTGTTTGCAGAATATTTGTGTACATTGCAAATATAAAACATTTACAGTTTCTTATAGGTGTATTACACTGTGTAATTCAGTATCAGGCTTTGATAAATTCTGTAATCTTGGCCATGGCTCAAGTACTCTTTCCAGAATCAGTTTCTGCTTTACTTTTAGGCTCTTGTTACCTGCTTATTGAAAAACCGTTGGTTCTCATCTCTGAAGTGATTATATTGAGGAAACACGTGAATCACATTTTGTTTTGATAATTGAAGCTTGAAGATTTCTGGATTGAGTTTCTAGGATTGTCATTTTGTTACACTCTCATATTTGGGTGCTCTGCTTCTCTGTGCATCTGAATTGTGAAGTCTGTGAGCATGGTCCTTCAGCATATCTGTATAATGAGACTCACTTCAATGTAGCAATCAATGAAGTCCTTTCCTCCTTTCTTACCATCTTGACTGGCTGTTTACTGCTCATGTTGAGACTACTGTTGATTCCCCCTTGTGTGAACCCTTGCATTTATTGATCGTGCTCATGTTGCTTTTTAAAATAACATTGACATGACAGTGAGTGAAAATTATTCTTATTGGCTAGGTGCATTCATAACAGCTACTGTTTCCCCCATGTGTGGTTAGTGTAATATGTATTTAAGAGTTTAATACGAATTTCTTATGAAATTCTGATGAATTCTTATCACCAAGTATTTCAGAGATGTTCCCAGTTCACAACTTTCTTATAGGTTGGAAATCATTGTTTACATGAGACTTCATTTCATTAAACTCTTTCTTGTTTCTAATATTACTCAGAAGAACAAAGGTTTCAGGTTGCTGTATCAAACTGGGATGTCTGCAGGATCTGCATGTACCATTGGTCAGATGGTGGATGAAGTGGCGCTATACAAGCCCAACCCCCTTTGAATCTTTGACAGGCATGTACAAAAAAGGCAGGGCCTGTGATTAACACTCCCATTCACAATCTTGCTGAGTTTAATTATCTTAATCAGAGTGGAAATGAAAATCTGCCTGTAACAACCAGGTTACCTAATGACTAGAAATTTTATTAGGAAGGCACTACTTCTAGCCATCCAAAATGTATTTCTGTTTCTGAGTAAGCCTGCTGAGAAAGGCTACAGACTGCCAGAGCAAGCAGTTCTCCATCGTCATGCAGATGCATTTATTTGAAGCATTTATATTCCACTTTTTAGCCTAAAGGGCTCTTGGACTGACTTAAAGAAGATTGAAACAAAGGCAGCCTTGCTTTAGGCCTTTAATTTAAAAAGATAAATGAAAAAAACCAGGATGAGGAGAAAATAGGAGGAAAAAGGACAAGAAGAAAACTCAAGTGTTGGTTTTAAATATTTCATAGCTTTTATCTAGAGCAGGGGTGTCAAACTTGATTTCATTGACAGCTGCATCAGGGTTGTTTGACCTCAGGAGAGGGGCTAGGGGGCATGGCCAGCTCAATATCACTTGTGTCTGGGGCACCTATGGTAGCCAAGTCCTAAAGCAGGACTTCCCTGAGACCGACCCTTCCTTCCTTCCTTCCTTCCTTCCTTCCTTCCTTCCTTCCTTCCTTCCTTCCTTCCCTCTTAATTCTTTCTTTCCCACTTTCTTTCCCACTTTCCTTATTTTTCCTTCCTTGCTATCTTCCCATCTTTTTCTTTGTCTTTTGTCTTTCCTCTTTCCCTTTCTCAGTAATTTTTAGATTACTGCAACTCTGAGTATCCCATGTGTCTTATGACATAATTTTTTTTCTGTTCATGGTGAATATTATCACTGACTACATTGGGCTCTGTTTGATGGATCTTATCTGAGTTTAGACCTGGTTATGGTTTCCACCTGCTAATGTAGCAGGAGCTGCAAGTCCGGACAACCTTTGGGTCACAATATATGCAAATATAACTGTTCCAAAGTACACATTTGGAATTTGCTATTGGTATGGTAGTTGCTTATAAACTGTAGCATTACTTGTCAGTTTATAACTATGTGCTTGGATAAATGTTGCTTTTTTGTCAAGACAGTACTGGTCCTCACATGTTCCTGTTGCTATATCCTTCCAGTGTTGCCACTAATTGGCCCTTATTGCTTATATCACAGCTTGTATATTGCTTTAAAGCAGCAATGCATGCAGGATCCAATCTGAGTCAGTCACTGGGACCAGAGGTTTAGTTTTCCAAGCTTTTGGACTTGTGCTAGAGCCCATTCTCAAGGCAAACACCCCTATGAATAATCTTGCTCAGTGGCTGGCACAAGGCTTAAGCTTCCTGACCCAACCCTCGAATAGCACGGTCACATCATCCCCACACCTTGAGGTGACCAACCCATATCAGATCCTGTAACATTATCCTAGGACACATATGTTCACCTTCATTAGCAGTGTATGCATTTAAACCAAAAGAAGTACACAATCCCCCCCACCCCGTTGCCTTAGTTTTTTTCCCCAATTATCTTTGAGTATTTTGTGTCGAGCCCTTCTGTTACTCATTGTCCTTCATAGTTTTTTTCATCAGTGTTTTGAGTAATCTTTTGCTGATTACTGAAGTATCTGACAGTTTATTTTTTTCCAAGAAGGACCTTAACCAAACTAGAGTATATCTAAAGGAGGGCAAACAGGATGTGGAGATGTCTGGAAACCACATCTTAGAAGGAATGATTGAAAGAGCTGAATATCTTTAGCCTGGGGAGAAAAGATTAAGAAGAAACATAACAGCCTTTCAGATATCTGAGGCTGCCTACTGGAAGATGAACAGATTTATTTGTTGATTCGGAGAAAAAGGTAGAACCTTTGCATGGAAATAGCTGAGGAATAGATTTCTGCTAAACATTAGAGAAACTGACAATGGAACAGATTGTCTCAGAAGATAGTTGTGTCAGGGTTCTTGACAGTTTGGCTCTCTTATGCTAGAAATATTTAAACAGTACCTATATGGCTGTCTGACTGGAATTCTAGAATCTTATCCTATGTAGCAGATCCTGAATTGACACTGTAGAAAGGATTATATTAGATGATCTTTAAATTTTCTTTACATCTGCTCCTTAATTCTAGGATGCATAGGAATAAATTCTGCCATAAATCCTTCTCTATTTGTTATCTACCAGGAGTGTAGGACCTTATCTGCAGTGGCCACTGTGCCTTTATCAGATCAGAGATATGCCTTCCCTGGTGAAACAGATGGACTCATTTAAAAAAAATTCCATTCACTTTTTAAGTGCAATTTTAAATTATACATGCGTTGTTTTAATTATATTTATTTCTATTTAATTCTATTGATTTACTTTAAAAAGATGAAATGATCCCAAGAACAATAACAGTAAATGGACATTGGAAAAACATAAATGAAACAATTCATCTTCAACTCAGCTGCTTTCTCCCTGATGGGGGAAGTAGTGTTTTATGTTCAACTAAATAGTTTTCCACCTACTGTCTTTCAAAATTTATTTTATTTCCTTCACAAGGAAGACATTCAGGAGGAGCTGGTGTCCCAACCCCCCTTTGCTGGGAACCCCAGCAATAGTGAATGTGGTCTCTCTTATCTCAAATTTATCTCACAGCCTTTAATGCACAGGAGAAATAAAACTGGCAGCAATTTTTTGAAGGCATAAAAGAACATTAAAGTTAGAAATTGTCAAAACAGGGCTTTAGAATTTTGACTTTTTTCAAAGAAAAAAAGAAAAACAATAGCAAATTGCTATGCTTTTCCCTCTTGGCCTACTCTCCTGAGCTGAGTTTTCAAAGAATGTATCAGGCAAACAACAACAACCAAAAACAAAACAAAACAAAACAAAACAAAAAAAACCCAGGAAGAAAAGTTCAGAATATGTGTTCGTCATGAAAAGGAGAGGGAAGACAAACAACCCCCATTCTCATTCCCTCCTGATTTCTGAAAGAATTCAGCAAGAATCAGTTCTGTATGTTTTGGATATGCTTTTCCTTTCTTCAGCCGTTTCTCTGTGAAGTGTACTCAGGAGCAAAGTTAGTGTTTGATATCTGATAGCCTCACGCACTGCACGTAGCACTGTCATTAAGCCATCATATGGTTGGCCAGGAGCCAGATTACACAGCAGTTCTGAGGAAGTCTTCCTAAACCGAAAGAGTTGATATATGTGTGTGTACATCAATGCAAGAAGAATGTTTATTTCTGCTAATTGGAAGCCAACTTGGGTTGTCCTGACTAAAAAAAAAACAACCCAGCCTTTTGCATTTGAAGTAGCGCTGGCATGGCTGCTCTCTCAGCAGGCAGTGCTTTGGTCTAGATGGTTCTTGAAATTACATGCGCTTCTGTAGACATAAAAGAGAACATCCGCTGGCAGCAATTTTAACTTTATAAAAGGAAAGAAAAAAGTGTAAGAATCAGGACTGCAGGAAAGCTGAAATGAAAGCATATGAGTAATACGAAGCTTACAGATAAATATTCATCACGGTATATACTGAAGTATGTGGGGCTAAAGAGCAAGGCAACACCCTCCTTATAAAAAAAAAGATTAATTGTTTTGATAATGGGAAGAGACGAGGGTGTTCATTGCAAGCAGAATTATGATTCTCTATCTACTGAATTCCCTTCAGCCTCAGTGGTGTTGTCATAGCCTTTAGCATTTTGCTTTGTCCTAAAAATGCAATGTGACAAAATGCAGCCTGTTTTGACAGAATGTTTTACAATGGGGATTGCGGGCTTTTATTTATGTATTTCATTAATTTATACCTTCAAAATTAACCCTCAGTCTTGCAATATAATTCTGCCAAACTGAGAGGATAGAGTGGCTGATAGGCAAATTTTGCATGCGACTTCCTCCCTCCTCTTTCATAATGCAAAATTTAATTTGATTTTGATCTGGCCCTTGTGATCAAGGGTCCCGTTTGCTTCCAAACTAGTGTGACCAATGTCCTCCCTATTACCCCCACCCCAAGTCTGGTACACATTGTGGGGTATGAGAAAATTCCTGTAGAGATTTATATACTGTGATTAGCGTTAATAATTCACCAGTTGTAAATGTGTCTTTCTCAAGACCTCTTGTATTTCCTGGAGGCCACTTGGAACAACCATTAAAATATCTGATCCCATGACTGGTGAACCAAATAAAATATTGCGCCAGTTCATTCTGAATCAGATTGCTAGTCCTACCTAGTATGTATGACAAGAACCAGAATGAAAAATACATAATGATGATATCTTTATTTAGGCCAATTTAAATTTTAGTATAGTTGCATACTTTAGAGTTTATTAAAATTCCTGTTTGAGCAATATGGTTGAAGACAAGAAAAAGCGTGAACAGCTATAACCATTTGTTATAGAGCTATTATAGAGTAATGTTAAGTAATATAGAATTACAAGTAGATTGTTTTTCTTAGGGGTGCTAAGCCTTTTATTTCAAAGGCTCCTATTTTTTAAAATATAAATTCCATCAGCTGAAATCCACTGTTTTCATTCTAATGAATTTTCCACACTGCATCCTTCAACTGCTGGACTCCTGCGAATAAATCAGCTGGAAATGAAGCTGGCTTTCAAAAATCCTTTCTGTATTTCAAATATACTTTTGGTCAGGTGAATGACCCATAGTTTGCTTTGAACTAGGTTTAACATAGTCCCTGACATTCTTGTTTTACCCTTCCTGAATGAGTAAAGAAAAAAGAAAAAAATATGCAGCACAGTTGTTATTTGTTTTATGATAGAAGAGAAAAATAGCAGAACCCTATCAATTTCATTGGTTAAAAGCCAAGTAATGTGGTGGTGTATGCCTATAATCAAATTTTTTATTTGTCACATGCACAATCAATACATGGTACAATATGCAGTGAAATGTTTACGCAGCCATTCACGACCACAGGTAAGTTAATGAAATGAAGTGCAATGGTAAACTGGACTCCACTGCTTGAACTAACCCAAGACTGATTTTTTAAAAAAATAGATAGCAGAAGAAGACTGGCAGAAGTTGCCTTTCTGTGAGTTAGGATATGGGATAGGTAAAAATTAATGATGGGCATTTCTTCCCTTGAGAAACTATCAGTTGCTTATGTTCATGCTGGGACAAACTGATACAGCTAATACTTGATGTAGGACTTGATATAGGTACTTGATGTAGGACCACAATTGGGTCCAAAATTCATGTTGTCAAACGGGACATTGTTAAGTGAGTTTTGCCCCATTTTACAAACTTGCTTGTGATGGATTGTTAAGTGAATCACGGCAGCTGTCACATTAGTAACATGGTTGTTAAGTGAATTTGGTTTTCCCATTGATTTTTCTTGACAGAAGTTTGCAAAAAGTTATTACAACACCCCGGGACTATGCAACTGTCATAAATATAAACCAGTTGCCAAGCATCTGAATTCTGATCACGTGACCGTGCTGATGCTGCAATAGTTGTAAGTGTGAAAAACGGTCACAAGTCAGTTTTTCGGTACCATTGTCATTTCGAACGGTCACTAAATGAACTGTAAGTCGAGGGCTACTTGTAACAGGGATCCGGTTTGAGTGTGATATCCAGATTAATGGGAAATGAAACAGAAATTGACCAATCGGTCTGTTCATTCATAACACTGGTGGTTATTTTTAAAAAACATTAGATAGTAAAGAAAGTCCATAAGCAATTATTAAAAAAAACAAGGGATTGAAAGGCAAAATATAGATGAATAAACAAGGGATTTTTAAAATGTCATGGAGATTGTCATTTCCCCATACAGGTGGTCTTTGACTTATGATCACAAGTGGGACCAGAATTTCTGTTGCTAAGCAAAGTGGTTGTTAAATGAGTCACACTCAATTTTATGATCTTTTTTGCTACAGTTGTTAAGCAAATCACTGTAGTCATTAAATGAATCATGCAGTTGTTAAGCAAATCTGGCTTTACCTGTGGACTTTGCTTGTCAAAAGCTAGCTGGGAAGGTCACAGACAGCAATCACATGACCCTGGGATGCCACAACCATTTTAAATGCATGTCTGTTGCTAAGCAACTGAATTTTGATCACATGACTATGAGGATGCTGCCACAGTCATAAGTGTGAATACTGGTTGTAAGCCACTTTTTTCAGTGCTGTTGTAACTTTGAATGGGTTGTACGTTGAGGATTACCTGTATAAAATTTGCTTGTTCTGGATAACCAAATATATTGTTTGAAAAGACTAAAAATCACTATTAAGTTGTAAGCCAAGAATGAATACCAAGAACCAGGGTCAACATACTATCAATAGCTGCTACTAATTTAAAATATTAGATAGATGGCAGTCAAGAAGTATTTAAATCATCTGGCTTGAAGATGCTAAATCAGGAGAGGATTTACATAGGTGCGAATAAGAAGCTATAACATAAACTGTTAGCCAGTATTAAGAGCACATCTGGGACATTACACTATAATTGGCTGACACTATTTCATGGAAAAATTACATTTGTCAGACACATTGAAATGGAATTATTCCTTTGCATACCTCCAGCCATCCTCAGAGAAGGCAAGACTCACAAGGTGAACCCAAAACTGTCTTGCTGCTTTGGTGATGAAGTTTTCAACAGGGTGCTGCCTGTTTACAGCATTGAAACACTGCAGTTGTAAACAGCTTAATTCTGCTGATTTGAATCCAGAATGAGATGGATTCTGCTGCACGAGATTTCTCTTCCTAACTCCCAATTGATCTGGAAATAAATAGTTTCTCTAGTGGGAGCTGGCAAGTGGGAAAAAATTTTGTTTCTCAAGCCCAGAATCTTGAGACTTGAGGCTCAGGAAATAAATATTTCCTACTTCACCATTCACTCTCGGCTCATAAAAAAGGTATATTTGAGAAAAACTGCTATGAAAAGAAATCCCTCACTAAGCCACTTAAAACCATACGTAACTTGCGCTTGGCGTGAAGAATTCTGCTACTTGTTTTGGAGACTGCCTTGACTTTGTGTTCGACTGTTAAGATCCGAGGATTTCATATCTAAGCCTGTTTCAAACAGACTTCCAACATGCTTCTAATTTACAAATCAAATTTCAAATCAAATTTTATTCATCACATACATATACATACATAGTACAAAATGCAGTGAAATGTGTTTTCGATCGCTCGCGAGGTAGTAGG
>JANHFJ010002352.1:86647-97602 GCA_032468195.1 Cerberus rynchops
TGCTGGCTCAGGAATTCTGGGAGTTGAAGTCCATGAGTCATGAAAGAGCCAAGGTTCCCGACCCCTGCCCTACAGAGATATAGCAGTTCAGTTCTAGTAATTCCGAACCATTGTGAGTGATGATTGCTGTCTCACCAAATATAACTTTTTTTCACAGCCTTGTCATCAGACTGTGGTTTTATGCTGTAATGCCATTTGTCTCTAAGAGAAAAATGAGTTGAGGCATATGCTGCTGTGACTACTAAAATCTGCCTCCTCAGGCCATAGAGCTTTGGGTTCCATTAAATGGTAATGGTGGTGATTACTATAATCAGGAATGGCAGCCTTAGGCCTCTGACATGGTTCTAGTTGTGTTTTTTTTTTAAAGCAGAATAAATGAGTACGTATTGTGAAGAGCCCATTTCCTCCATAACCAGTACTAAACATGCTTTTGCTCATATCCTCTGTAGCAGTCCCTTATGATTCTTAAGGAGAGAAGCTTCTTCTTTGGTCTTCTGATTAATTCCACAAAATGAATATGGTTATATAAGCAGGCATGCAAATATTAAAACAAGAAATTACTTCTGAAACATGATTGGCTAATTCTGGGCTTTAAGCCTTAACAGGGAGGTCCTTATAATCCCATATAGACAAGAAATGGAACATCTGTGCACAGTATTTAAGTTTACTTTCACCAAGGAATTAGATATAAACATCGGGGGGAGGAGAATAGATTGTTTATTATGTTTATTTAATGGGAATATATGGGGGAAAGCCTGAATTACGGTACCTGAAAAAGTGGTATTCACCCTTTTCTACAAATCTAAGGATATTTCTTTAAAGTGCATGTTCTGTTGTACAGGTTCAATGAAATGAACGCTATACTGCTTGCTGTTTATCATTCATTTTACCAAAACCTGCTCAGCAAAGTTTCCTAGAACTTGCTTCCCTGTTCAACTAATTTCCAAAAGTGTAGGGATTAATTAGGGTTACAATTACAGGATCTGCAATACCAAGACATTTCAAAAGTACCCAGTTGAGCAGAGTGCTTTAGTGACATACAGTCTTTTCTGCAAAATAATTTAAATCTGAAATAAATGTAAAAATGCCCAGGAAAGATAACTAGTATAAGGAAGGCTATTCCATTCAGATTCAAAACCATATTTGTAAAGATACTCATGTTTTCTGGTAGAGGGAAGACCTTTGTAGATATACTACATATATTTCTCGGTTATGTCCTGTAGAAATGGAATGAAACTTAAAATCATATTCCAAACATTTGCCTTATGGTATGCTCACTCATATCTTAATTGTTTCATTTCATATATTCTCAAATAAAGTTGCTAAACTGCAAGATGAGCAGCCATGTAAATTGATCAAATAAGTCAGTAAAATAAAGCAAAACCCTGTTGCATTTTAAAAATTATTCATAGCCTCCACAGTTCCTTTACTGACTGTTGATATCAGCTTCTAATTTCTAGCCTGCATTTGCTAAGGAATCAGGTCAAAGAAGATTTAATATCATCTTCACTAGGAGCATTCTTCATTGAAAGCACTGTTCTGTAGGAGCAGAATTGAAGAATATAAGATGCCTGACTAAACTTAACAGCATCTACAACTGTTCAGTTGTAGGACAGATAGTTTAAAATTGTATTTTGATTTGCATCTGAAAAGCAAATAGAGAAATTTTAAAAACTGCCAAACTAGGAAAAAATACTAAGCATCTTTCTTTCTCATCTGATATCATTTTCCAGGCTATGGTAGCTTGCTATCCTGGAAATGGAACTGGCTATGTGCGTCATGTGGACAATCCCAATGGAGATGGGCGATGTATCACCTGCATTTATTATCTGAACAAGAATTGGGATTCAAAGGTATGTAGCTCCTCACATGTTGTTGAGATGCAGACTCAAAAGGAACCTACTCCAGAAACAATACTTCTCCACATAGCTGTTTTCTTGCTCTTCCATTTTTTATGAAGTACCGTGAAATTTCTGAATACAACAACACCATTGCTTCTGGGTAGCTGAGATGTGAAGATAAATCCATTTCATGGTTGCATTATTTTTTAATTTCAATTGGATAGACAGCTTATTGAAGATGGGGCAGCTTAGAATTTTTGAGTCATTGGCGTGACTGTCATTATTTAAAGATACAGGTAACAAAGGATTTATTTTGATGAACACAAATGGGTGCCTGTAAAGGAATGAATGGATTCTGACAACTGAGGTAGTTTAACTGAAGCTTGGCAGGTTCAGCTGCAGTCGACTTGTTTTTGTCCCATATAAAGCAGCCCTTGAAAAAGAACATTTGTTTGATTTTTGCCGTACATACAGTGTAAGATCATGAAAACTTCTCCCTCTGTTTGCCATGCCTTGGCCTCATAAAAAGCATTGTGCTTGCTAACACACGTGTGGGGGAGCTTATAGGCTGTTTGCTGTGATATATTTAAAGAAAAGCAAGTTGACATTTTGCCTTTAGGTTTGCTAACTGTCAAAAGCATTGGTTTTCAACTACTCAAAGCCCTGAATCTAGAAGATTGCCCACTTCAAACCATGTTCAACTCTTGTGGATGCCTAAGAACACTTGAGCATTATTTTTTAATATGACACTGAGATACCATAGACTTCTCTCCGAGTGGAAAATAAAAACAATCCGTTCCTTTTTTCTAAAAAATACACCAAAGTGAATAGATGGTATAGGGATATTTCTTATAATTTGAATGTATCCAAGTAGTAAAGGAAATTATTTACTGTACATGTTTTAAAACTCTATGTTAATGCCAATGTAATAAGCATGTTGGAAGAACTCTTAACTGCAGCCCTCTGATGAATATATATTTGGTGGTAAGCCAATGCTTACTTGTCATAAAAAACCACAGATGCCATCTGGATAAGAAAGATATAAATTTGATTATAATAACAATCTGGCTGCAAAACATCACTGTCAACATGGCATGCATAGAGTTGTTTTATAGTAGTGTTCTATTAAATCTGGGCACATCCAGCTTCTGAGTGAAAACTATGGCATACTAGGACATCTCTGAGGGAATCAACTAGTCCAGGCCAGTGGAGCCTCTCCAGATAAGGAATGATCTAGAGATTGCCCTCCAGCACTCCTCTGGAGAAGTCCACAGGATTTGAAGCTCGTTGTGGTCAACTCATGAGTTGAGCAGCTGGGAAATGAGAGAAATCTAGCTCATAGCCACAGTGGAACCTTTAAGGATAATGGGTTTGACTGAAACATCACTTTCTTAAATACATTTGGATACAACAATGTGAAAGTTAAAGAAACATGTTTGGAACAGCAGGAGAGAAAAATAAATACTTAGTGAGACATCCTTTATTCTGGATTAAGGAAAAGAAAGGTGCAAAATAATAGTCCAGGAATTTGAACATAGCAGCAAACATAATAGCACAAAACTTAACAAGATTTTGATCTGAGAAAGTTTTAAATAGAAAAAGGAGACAGTTAAATTTGAAGTGTTAATATTTTGGTGAAAATGCTTTTGGCATAATCTGAAATAAAGATGGTAACCACACCAGGTTTAAGATTCCCCTCAGCCACTGAAACTATGACTTGGAATGTGACACAAATGAAACAACTGCCACCCTGCCGGAAGGATGATTTATACATTTAGGAAGCTGTGCTTCTCAGCTGGCAGAGATAGACCTACATTGGTGCTAGGCACCAGGCACCTCAGTAAAAATGTCCACCATTACAGTAGAACAGAGAATGTGATTTGGCAGGAGTTTAGACTATATTATATTCAAAGACTCTCCAGGAACTGCCACACAAATAGTACAAACTTAGGTCAGCCGGGGAATTATAGGTTAATTTTCACTGAAGGAAGACAAGAGGAAGGGACCTCAATGGTTGTAGCAATTTTTTCCATTGTGAACCGTGGTGGTGCAGTGGTTAGAATGCAGTATTACAGGCAGTATTGCAGTATTCTAGGAATTCAGTTCTGAGTGGCTGAAGGTTGACTCAGCCTTCCATCCTTCCAAGGTCAGTCAAATGAGGACTCAGATTGTTGGAGGCAATATGCTGAAAACTGGTTAGAGAGGACTATAAAGCACTATTAAGTAGTATATAAGTCTAAGTGCTATTGCTATCAGCAGATGAGTTCTTCATCCTCCCCATTCATTTCCGGTGGGGTCCTCATCTGATTAATTTTTACACACACACACACACACACACACACACACACACACACACACGTTTTAAGATCTGCTTATCCTGTCTAATCAAAATGAAATTTTTCTTTTCTTTCTGTTTAAGCTTCATGGGGGGATTCTACGAATATTCCCAGAGGGCAGGTCCTATGTAGCTGATGTTGAGCCCATCTTTGACAGATTACTTTTTTTCTGGTCAGACCGAAGAAACCCACATGAAGTGCAGCCTTCCTATGCAACAAGGTAAAGACCTCAGGTGTGGGTTTTAAAGATAATTATACAGGGCAGCAGTCTGTTGCTCAGTGAGTGATTGCATATATAGTTAGATGTATAATTCCAGAATTGTCAATACAATTATTTCAGGTAGCAGATTCAGGAAGGACCCATGAATCCAGTAGACTTCTGAAATATGAAGTCTTACATTTGCTGGATACAAAGAACAATATTTTGGTTAAGTCATATAATTTGGGAATGATATTGGAGAAAATGATGTATATATATTATATAGAAACACTTTTGATATGGAAGTGTATTCTTTATTCTTGGATTTTTCTAATTTATTG
Organism: Cerberus rynchops; assembly: GCA_032468195.1. Taxonomy (NCBI): domain Eukaryota; kingdom Metazoa; phylum Chordata; class Lepidosauria; order Squamata; family Homalopsidae; genus Cerberus; species Cerberus rynchops. The sequence continues at coordinate 91,365 of JANHFJ010002352.1, forward strand.
AAAAGGAAATCACATTTTTTCATTTTTAACTCTATATTGAATATCTACTGATTGGTATTTACTATTGATATATACATTGTATGCAGTTAAGAGCCACTTAGATGTAGTGATTAAGGGTTCAGCCTAGGAACTGGGCGTCATTCACAGTTGTAGTCTAGATTTGGGCACAAAGCCATCTCTGAATTTGAGCCAGGCACTTTCTCTCAGCCCTAGGAAGAAGGCAATGGCAAACCACTTCCCAAAAACCCTTGCAGAGGCAATGTCAGGCAATGTCCAACAATCAGACGTGGCTGAACAGAAAGAAAAAAGTATGCAGTTATGCAAATTAATGTTAACTTCTTGGCTCAATAGGCGTTTCTGCCCTCTGTATGCCAGATATTCAACCTCGTTTAAAAGACCCACTTATATACATGTGCAAACACACATAAATCATGTGAGAGAGATTTTTTTACCAATTCAGATAAAATTGGTAAAATTTTGATAGGTGCATTTTGATCCATATAGCAAATAGTGAATAATGCCTTTTTTGGAATCTAGACATTTTTCTCTTTATCACACGCACTATGACAATTATTTGTGTTGACAAATTGTGATGTCCTCTTCCAGCATTACTGCATGTGTAATGCTGATGCTTTCTCAGTAATTGTTCTTGCCCTGGCTAGGGAACGTAAGATCTCTGTCTATGTGCTTCTTTCTGATAATATCCCTTTTATAGTGATATGTAAGCAAGATATGGTATTTTAGGAGAATGTACAAACTTCAGAACAGTTTTTCCCAAGCTGGTGCCCTCCAGTTTGGTTGGGCTTACATTATTGGTTAGGAGTAATGGGAGTTGCAGTTCCAGCACAACTGAAGGTGCCAGAGTGAAGAAAATAGTTTAGTAACTGACAGTCTTCATATTTGAAACTATTGCCATGTAAAATCACCAAGCAACATAATAAATTGTATGCTCTGTGAATTTCTAAAGATATAACAAAGCTTCAATGTAATGGATCATAGATTCTTTTTCCCTTTGTAGATATGCAATGACTGTGTGGTATTTCGATGCTGAGGAAAGAGCAGAAGCCAAAAAGAAATTCAGGAATTTAGTTGGTATGAGAATTTATTTTTAACTCCCATGTATTCCGAGAACACATTCTACTGTGTTCTGATGTCACAGCATTAATTACATAGAGAACACCTTGCCCAGTCCAGAAATAAAGCTACATATTGAAACAAGTTTCTATAGGCTGTTCTATGCCCGTTTCATGCCTAAATGACTGGGACTCAAATATTTATTTATTTCATTTAAGAAAATATAGATGGCTACCAAGCTCTCAGTGATTCCTGGTGGCTTACAAAGATTTTAAAAAACAATTTAAATATAATAAATAGCAATAAACCCACCCCCCTGGTGACAACAATCAATTCAATATCTCAAAGAATGCCTTTCATACCATCCTGCCTTTACCAAGAACTTCATAGGAAAATCTTCTCTATGTATCTTTGTTCAGAGAAATGCTACATGTGTACAAAAATAAATCCTTTCTGTGATGTCACTGAACTCTGTGGGTATCTCTGGGTATCTTCTCAAAGATGATAGGATTGACTCTTTTCAGTCTTAAATTAAAATTATCTTTGCTCAAGCATTCTGAAGAAAATTTGGAAGTGGAATTAAATGCACATTCTATGCTTAACTTACAGCTAGATTCATTTTTCCTGATAGGGATTTTGTGTTAAAAGTTTCATGTTTCCACTGTATTGTTTTTAGAATTTTATGTGTACTATTCTATAACAAAAAATTAATAAATGATCAAAGAGCGTATGAAATGTTCATGCCTATTAACTTGGTGCAGGGGTTGTGCATGAATTTGTTTATTTCTTTGTTGTGTGCCTATTTAATCATCTCCTCAATTATTCATTGCAGATGCAGGAAAGACAGAAGCAGTTCTCAGTGAAGACTGAATCACAAATGACTTGATACAATTTTTGTATAATGATAATTTTCGGACTATTTGCAAGCAATAAGATCCAAAGATTACACGATCTGTTTTTTACGATTATTGGATATTCTTCAATGCACTATTTTTGACATTATCTAATGTTTGCATATTACCATGATGGTACTCATGACAGCTTCCAAACTCTTCTATTTGGCATAAGCATCCCTCTTCTGTTCTTGCCTTTTGATTGAAGAATACCACCAGAATGAAGAATATCACCAAATCTCATATGATATCAAGGTGAAGATGGCAATGCTAGTAATAAAAATACTAAACATTTGAAACAATTGGAGGAACCTGAGTCTATTTGCACTTTAGTTACATTTTCTGATTCGATAGAAAGGAACTTTACGAAGGATCCTCACTGGCAGATTGCAGATGAGCAACACAAGCAAGCCAAGATGCAAACCAGAACTGCATTCTTGTCAGGAGCCAAATTCATTGTGTCGGTGCAAAGCATTTGATGGTGTGCCTCATCACTTTGCTTACAGACTATTATTGGCTTCTTTGGCCTGGCTCATTGCTAAATTGAAGACTCCCACTTGCCATAAAATTGCCTGGATTTTATCCACATTGTTCAAGCCAAACAACAGCAGTTCTATCACTTTGCCTTTTAGAGCCCCCAAACAGAAGTGGTAGCCATTGTGCACCTACCTGTAGTGTTCTTAAAAAATAGTTCCTTTGTGGGAATTATTTTTATCATCTTTTAAAACTGTTTTGCAAAATAGTTAGCCAGCCTCACCAGCTCTTGCCCATTACAAACTTCAGGAAACATTGATGGCAAGCTAAGAGCAAGTATGCCAAGAAATCATCTAATCAAATTTCATTTTCATTTTAATATTTTTCAACTGATCTTCCACTAGTCACATACTATATGTGACAAAAACTGAACTCCAGCAATCCAGTGTATTGTTAAGATGGGCTTGATGACTAACTAGCTGTTGAAGAGACATAGAAAGCCATGTCCAGCTGGCTCTTAACTGTTATACTTGGGAAGCATTTGCAGTGGCCACTGAAAATGGCATGTAAACTGGCATTTGGTTGTAGGGTAAATTTCGCATCTGTTATAAATGGGGCTAATATTGTACAACTGAATTTCAGACCTAATCATTATCGTTTTGGAACTCGGTAAGAAAATGTGCTTTGAACTGTAGACTTACAACTCGGTCTTAAGATTTGAAATGCCAGCAAAATATATAATGTGTTAGATGGGATATTCCAGTTGCTATACATATGCGGTGTCACTTAGCATGAATCTTGGAGAGCATATGCACAGTGAATATATTTTAAGATAAGGTTCATAGATCTGTATTGTCAGGATATAGGTTGCTATCATGATGTATTGTATTGAGATTACAAATACAGATATAAAATGTGGTCCCAAATGTCACTTTGCTACAGATAAATTCCTGCGTTGAAGCCATGGGTTTTACAGAGAGAGATAATGAAGCACATACTTTCTTTTAATGTCACTTTTTCAAAGAAAAAAAAAACCTCTAATGAATAAACTTAGCAGTAAATGCACTTAGACGAAAAAACAAATTGTTTTCATCAAAATATGCAATGAATCAATGCAATTCAGTCCTTTGAAGATAATTGCTTATCTCTTTGTAGTCTCTAGCAATGTTTTGAATATTGTAATGGAGATTGTATTTGTTCTTCCACATGTCCATACTTTTCTCCAGGTTCCATTTTGATACTTCCTTTTCATTTCAATTAAACTTTTCAGTTCAATTTTGGCTATTATGGCTTTGAAAAGGATGGCTAATACAATATCTCCTTGTAATTTCTGGAGACATGGAAGTCACTTCCCCAAAACATGAGCCACAGAACAAGGCTAATATATTTAGGAATTGTGCAGACTAAGCCCAAATCCAACAAAGTATTTTTTCAGCAACACTGTATGTATAAAGCAATATAATTTCTAACAAAGTGGCAATTGTTTACTTCAGGAAACAAGGCTCTCCTGCTTGCATTTGATATCTGAATTTTAAGACACTCTGATTCCTTTTCTTCTTAAATATTCCCTTGAATATTCCTCTTTGATCACATAGTTTTATACATGGAGAGTTTATGATGTGTTTTTCTTGTATAAAATATTTTATTTCAGGAAAGAACAGTCAGCTTAAAATTGACTTGTGCAAAATAGACTTAAAAACTAATTGCTTTCATTTGTGCTAGTGAGTGATTTCCCCCTCCCCTTCTTTGTGCAAAGAGCTCATAATTGAAAGGAAAATTGTGGCTATATACATTTGCAGCAGGAGGATTTTATAGGCATCAAAGTGAGATTTTACAAATCAAGAGATGACAGTATTTATTTTTAAAAAACATGAAAAGCATCTGGTAGCATCTTAAAGATTGATATGGATTATAGCTTTACTCTCCTAGACTACAGTTGACTATAATAGATTTTTGTTTCTTTTTGGCTGCTGGAGACTATAATAGCCAACCTTCTAGAAATCAGATGAGCATCAGCCTAAGCATGCTTATTTCTAGTCTGTGTCAGAACACTCAAGTCTCAAGAAAAGAAAAAGATGTCTGCTCCAAGGCTACTCAATACATCTTATAGGGAAGGGAACAGTTGGATCATGAAGTGGAAGGCAATCTGAGCAATTGTAGAAGGTCAGGAAATGGGTGAGTTCTACCTTACCAGCTGCCAAGTCTATTTAACCCTAACCTTTAAAGGAATCCATTATCATCTCGATGCATCCTTGAAAAGATATACTAAAATATATAGAAATTACTAGGAATTTAGTACTTCATCACTAGCAATAAGTAGGAATCCAGACTACCATGTCTGAAAAACTGATCTGTTTGCCTAGGTCAGGAAACTTGCATTGCATCCTTAAGTCTCCTTTCATTTGGAGAAAACTGATCCACAGAAGCTTCTTCAAAGGAAAAAAAAAAAACCACAGACCTCATAACGCCACATTCTCATTCAAGAAATAGGTTTTTACATGTGACAAAAGAAACCCATTTATGATTTCCCCACAAGATTATGCAGTCAGACCTATTTTCTCATTCACCTAAATAAAAAAATAATGTTATTCTTAGTATTGTTCCCACCTTCCTATAAGAGACACATATAACGGGAGATTCCTTTATGGTGACTGCTTATGTCAGGGGTGGGCAACCTTGGCTCTTTCATGACTCATGGACTTCAACTCCCAGAATTCCTGAGCCAGCATGGCTTATGTCTTGAAAGAGAAGAAACTGGGCAACAATTTCTGTGTAACATCCTTTGTAAAAGATAACGGTTTTCAATAGTTGGGGGAAATCTATCAATCATAGCTGAACCCTTCAACTGCCTAAGCAATTTAGAATTTTAAAAGCAAGTGTGATCATCAATTGGCTGTGATTCTAGTGTGGTAGTGAAATATTATTTACCTATTTTATTACAATGTTTCATTGTGTTTTTATTTATGCAGAATGATTAACTTCCAGATTATTGCAAAAACATTTCTTTTAATGGTTCTGAGTGCATTTTCAATAAGTAGTCTGTTAAGAAATTATCATAAAGGAGGTCCAATGAAGTTATTGGATCAACAGGAAAAAATGTTGATTTGGCTATTTATAGCTGAAGAGCCAAAGGCACTTTTATTGCCTTTTTCTTGTCATGACTCAAGGCACCTCTTGGCCATTGGTCTTGAAAAGTATGCTTGGGCAAAAGTGAAGAGTGAAATAATTTCATTGCATTTATAAATAAATAAATAAAAATAAATTAATAAATCTGACTAAACAGTTTAGATTCACATCTAGGGCTACTGTTCAATTCTTCATTTCATGGACTAGCAAAATAATTTTACCCATTGCTAAATTGTCAGGAGTACAGCTTTCTAGGATTAGTTTAATAGACAATTTAAATGCAATCCAATAATTATCACACCAGACTGAGTCCTGTACAAAGTCATTTTAAAGAAACTTTTTACTATAGAAAAAAGTTGGGGGGGAGTCCAAAATGGTCAATTTCACCTTAATATGAAGAGTCCATTGGTATTTTTGAACCTAATATAACTATATTTTGGAAACAACACAATGAAAAATATTTTATCTCTCCTGTGTTCCCAATAAGGTTGGAACTTGTGGAAAAACAAAATTTAGAAATGTCATTTTTGAAAAATAATAATAATAATAATACTGTGTTTTATTCCTGCATGATTGCTTTTTGGTGTAACTATTTCTACTACTGCTTGCTTTGGAAAGTGCATTAATTTGCTGCCCATTTTTAATCTTATTTTGTGACTGGCTCCCCAACC
>JANHFJ010002352.1:101691-114688 GCA_032468195.1 Cerberus rynchops
CCATCCATCCACCCACCCACCCATCCATCCATCCATCCATCCATCCATCCATCCATCCATCCATCCATCCATCCATCTTCAATGAAGTTTTCCTATTATTTTAAATTCACTGGCTCTCTGTCTATTCTAAAGAACTGATTGTGCCTCAGTGTTTGGCTGAAAGTGATTTGAGTGTAGTTATTTTCCAGAGCTGTGAGACTAAGCGACCAAAAGCTGACCTGGGAGCACTTGTGACACTGGTAGACACATTTGAATTTTGGGGAGGCCGAGAGACAATTAAAACACTCTCACAAAACAAATAAGTTTGTTCCCCATTGCTCTTCATCATCCCAGCTTGTCTTGGCCTTTTTTTCTGAATGGGTGGGCACTGTTCCCAATTAAGGACCATACTGCAGCCACCTATGATTTTCCTAAGAATACTTTTAAGGTCTATGCTGGGCCAAATATTTTGTTAGAAACACAGATTACACTTAAGACTACTTCTTTGTTTTTATTTCTTTTTGCTAAATTAAAATATTAAAATTAGTAGTCCGGAGAATCTGGGAGATATTTATAGGCAGATGGATACCCACCAGTGCTATGCTGAGGATCCAGGGTTAAGGTTATCATATACCTGAACAGGCAAAGGAGAACACAGAAAGGACTACAAATGGGGAGTGGGGGAGGACACGCTGTTAAACTTTCTTGGCATCTGTGGAAAAAAAATACAGGAAAACTAGGAAAAAAAATACTTAGACTACATGTATATGAAATTATTTTTTCCAGCATTTTTTTCCAAATCTCAGGATTGTGCTAGAGCTGGAAGCAAAAGCCTTTAAGGTATGACTGATTAAGGTCAATTTCAGTCAGCAGGAAGAAGGATACCAATCAGCTAATTAAAATCACAGGACTGAACTTATTACTTTTTAGTTTGCTGCTCAGAAAGAGGTTCTCAAAAAGTGGACAATATTTGACTTTAAGGCTATGCCTTCCAGATGGGCACATGAGAATGACTTTTTGCCAAACATGTGGTGGCCCTACTCAGGCTATATGAGCTCAGGATGTATCTGGTTCAGTGGTGGAATTCAATTTTTTTAACTACCGTTTCTTTGGGCATGGCTTAGTGGGTGTGGCTGGGGAAGTTATGTGACTGGGTGGGCAGTTTCTGTAAACAGGGCAATAAAGATTAGGCTAGAAACAACACCAGAATGTTTTTTCCTGCCTTCCTTACAGGATTAACCCTGTAAAGTGGAAAACAACAAAAGGAGATTTCTCTGAACTGCTTAGAAAATGTACTACCAGTTCTAGCAAACCTGCTAGAACCTGCTGAATTTCACCTCTGATCTGGTTCTTGATCCAATCTTCTCCAGTTTGGCCTCAGGCCTTCAACAAATTAACCCTGAAAACAACCAAAGCCCTCAAGAGAAAAAGAAAGTGACTCTCCTATGGGCTACAGTATTACATTGATAAAATAGCTTTCCGTTTTTGCTGAACACATGAAAGTGGTTGTAACCAGCATTTGGAGAAGAAAGTGAACTATCCCTTCAAACTTGGAATTGGCTCTGAATGCAGTTATATAAAACATATCCATATCATGTATATATATATGGCATCTGTTTCTATGACATCAATATCTATATGATATATCTCTCTTTACATAGCTATCCTTCATTACTGCTAGAAGCAAGAAAAAGGCCCTGTTTGTCAGGAGCCTCCATGCAGCAGCCTGAAAATAATAAAAGGATCCAAGTGTTGAGACAATTTCAGAAAAAGAAGTTTTGGTGGTGGAGAACTGACGGTGGTAAAAAAAACCCGTAACCTTTCTTTAGGGATTGCATCAATAATACAAGATTTTCCTGTATAAATTGATTTGCAGTCAAATAATTAGGACAAACAACACCTTTGTTCATTTTTAATTTTTTTCCATGGAAGAGCAATGTTAATAAGCAGGAAGTTAGTTCCATCCATTGTCTTTAGCTGAAACATATTGAGGGCTGTATTGCAACCCTAATGAGGATTAACATGGTTAATGTTGTGAATAAGACTTTGTTCATTTCCATCCCAGCCTGTTTCCCCCTAATTTATGTAGGGTTCCTGACAGCAATTCTAACCAGGAGTTAGACTACCAAGAAAGCTTGGGAGAAAATAAGGAGTAGCCGCTAGGAAAATTTGATGATGCAAATGGAGAATACAAAGGAGATCTACATTTGACCAACCAGTCTGGTGTTCATCATTTTTTCTTTATAACAATTATGACTTCTTATCTGGCCAACACAATCGTCTTCTGTGTTGCTTTGGAAGCTTTAAAGGAAGAAATATATTTGTTGTTCACATTGCAACACATTATGGATTTGTGGTGTACAAGTATAGAAGCTTAATGCAGACTTGGCCTTTTGACATTCCAGTCAGGTCCTGAAATGAATTCTACCCTCCCCTATATTTCTCATTTCAGCATTAACACTTGTTGAATCTATGCTGGAATCCTTAAATAGTACCTTCAGATCTTTATACCTAAATTATCTCAACGTATTCTGATTTTTGTTTTGAGAAACAAGAATAAACAGAAGACCTTTTTATTACCTTTATTCCCACACAACAAAAGCCAAGAGGATGAGGCCAAAAAGCTACAGCAATACTGCTTACTCAGAGCTAGCAGGCAGCCATTCTATATCCTAATTAGAGGTAGCAATACCAAACTATTCACATAAAAGCAAGATGAAAACAGTGGCAGCTAATAATTTATGAGATCATTTTTCATTGTTAACACAAAGGGAGTTCCTTTAATGTTTTTGTTTGTTGTGAATTCTAATTAAACTACTCAGCCATGTTTTATTCCATCCTCATTGATATCTATACTAAAATTACTTCTTTAGGATTATTATTCAGCATCTTTTTTCTGGCATTGAGGAAGTTGTTTCCATTTAGTTTCCTTAATTTTGATATTTTAATATGGCTAACTTTGAAAATGCTGTAATTTCATCCCATCAAATCTAATAGTACTTTAAGTCTCAGGATAGAATTAAATATTTACTGCTATGCTTAATCTTTTATAAACAAGAAAAAAATTCTCCACAGATGTCCCAAGTGTTTCAGTAGAATGATGACCTGAAAAATAATAGAAGAGAATATCCAAGGACTAGAGAGGAGGCTGCCTACATTGATTTGAAGGTGGAAATAAGGGCTGGTTGGGTAGGCAGATGCAGGCACCAATAAAGTCTTTTATTGCATCAGTAAACCATGACAGACATTCCAGACGTGTTGGTAAACTTCCACTCCACTTTTCCACACAGTCAATGGAACCTAGTCCCACTAGCTAGGTCCACTACTCACCAGAACCAAGACTCCAAATAGAAAGTCTAAGGCCACAAACCAGGTGCAGAGTTTGTAAAACAAGACCCACAAGCCGCAATCCAGAGTCAGAGTCCCCAAAGCTACAAATGCAAATCCAAAGGCTGCAACACAGTCAAAGTCCATGAATCAAGGTTTCAAAAAACCAGGGGACAGTGTGCCAAGACAAATGATTATTCCCTATGAATTCACCCTCCCTGGTTTCTAGTTAAATTACCCCAAACCAGGTGTTCCTTGTGAGTGGGTTGGGGCAATCTCCTTGCAAGCAGCTGTTGGAAGAAATGTTCCAAGTGGGAATAAAGACACTGGAAACATGGAGGCTATTTGGAAAGATGGTTTATTGGTGAAGAGGTCTACACTGGTTGTAGGCTCCCATGTGGGGTACTGGGCCATGATTCAGGTTTGATTGAAGCTTTTGGGTTTTGTTTGTTCCATGTAGTGAGTTAGGTAATCCCATCATGTTTTGAAGGCGAAGGTCTTTTGTGTTGTAGTAAACTGGCAAGTCTTTTGTCTTGCAGATAGGTTGGCACCAAAATAGCTGCTGGGGCTATTAACAAAAGTGGGGGCTGCTTTCTAAGAGCGTGGTTCCTCCTTTAGGGAAATATATTCTGTCTTTTTAATATTTATTGGACGCTTGGGCTTTTCTCACCTCACATAATTCACTGGACTGCACTTCTGACAGATACCTCTAGATGTGGAAGCTCCCTAGATACCACTTTGGCTGGCTTCAGGAAAGTTTGAACCAGTTAGTGGAAGCCATGGGAAACAATGTGTTGATGGTAAGGTGGCTGCCTCTGAAGGCCATCTATTAGGAAACTAGTAGGAGACTTGTTGAAAGAACAAACACCTGGACCAAATGGAGCAGTGTTCCATCAGGGCAGTGATTATGTTTTTATGATTTGAGTCTCCTTGAAACTGCTGCTTGTTGTTGTTTAATGGGATAACACAAAGACTGTAGAATTGAGGTCAATGTAAGATGACACATGGGCTGAGAATGAAATGAAAGCAATGTCACAGAGGCATAGTGGAACAATGATACAGCCAGGAGATGCATGTGCTATAGTAAGATAGTAATGAAGACTATCACACTATGAGAAAGCTGAGCTTCTGATCCTGGAGACATCTCTGGGTCCTATGATATCCTGCAGGATATCTGACCCCAGCTTGTTGCAAATAATCAAATACTGTGGCTTATCAGTGCAGGAGGAATATAATGCCTAAGCTTGTCTCCCACCCTTTGTTTTCCTATTGGGGGAGGAAATCCTTCCTATTCAGAGACTGATTCCCAGGCTGCCACCTAAGCCCATGGATTTAGAAAGCCCAAAGTGGAAGGACATCTTGAGTCAGAAGGCTTGTTTTATCCTCATTTGCAGGGCAGAAGGGCCCATCTATGGCTCTGCCTGACTTACCTATTAGTTTCAGCCCTAACAGCATTATGCTATGGTTTGTCACTGCCTGGAGATTAAGAAATAAATTGTTCACATTTCAGAAGCTTTGACAGCTTCTATCTACTTTCTCAAAAAATAAAAGTTCAAAAGCTGTTTAATTGGCAAAGGAAAAAGCTTAACTGACTTAAGCCCATCCTTTAGAGAGTTTTCAAAAGCTCACTGCAAACACTTCTGCTTCAAAGCTTCTGCTTCTTTATCTATGAGAAGCTAAACATTGGATAATTCTTTAATTAGTTCCCAACAAGATGCTTTCTCTGCAGCACCGGATCACAACAGGGTAATTATGTCCTTAGTTTTAAAACAAGTGTCAATACAAATGGTTTTCTGGCTTCCTCATTTTCCTCCCTCCACACTTGGCCTGCATTTCCTTTAATTACCAAGCTGCCAGCCACAAAGAAGAATTCACCAACTTACTCTGGGTAGGGAACAAGCATGTGCAAAGACAACAATTGCAAGAGACTTCTTTGATGGGAAATATCTGAAGAGGCTGATTTAGGGTGCAGAGAAATGGAAAGGGAGGGGTTATTCAACATTTTTTCTTCCTTCCTTCACCCCATATCTTCTTTTTCTACAAGTCTTTTCAGCCTCTCCATTTATGTGAATGGGCATGTTACCACCACCACCTTCCCTCCCCCCAAAAATCTCCTTTGGAGATTGTGGGAATTGTAGAGCAAAATGAGCTTTATGGCTGCCTAGAGTTAATTCCTTGTGTGTCCAATCACACTTGGCCATAAATAATTCCTATTCTATTCTGTTCTGTTCTGTTCTGTTCTGGTCCCCTCTGCTCCTGCCATCTTCAAATTCAGTTTTGTACTGGATAGATTTCATTATGTGTATTTTTAAGTAACATGCTAGATTCTTGGTCTCAAATCATATGAAATGGTAAGAGATGGGCTCCCACTATGAAATAATAAAAAATCTCAGTATTACACACTTCTCTCTTCCTTTGTTTTCCATCTATGAAGGAACCAAAAGTTTCCACTCTAAAATTGACTACAGTTTCCTATGATTGGTGAACCCAGGGAATGCTGGTTTGTTGAATGTACAATTAATGAGAACACACTATGACCATGTTTCAAAACCTGGTTTGTTTTCAAATGGGGATTCTTATTGAAAATAAAAATGAATGTTTCAATCTTAATTTATGACAATTATCTTTTATAGCAGAAAAGTATAGTTGTGTATTTCATATGAAAAGGCTTTAATCAAACAGATTAGCTGTCTGAACTCAAATGTATGATAAATATGGCAACATTTTTACAATTTTGCAAATGATGTAGTTTTACGTCATATGGCTAGAATTCTGCAGTCATCTTTAATTATGGCAAACAGTGAAAAAAACAAACTACAGATTACATAAAATTTAAAATAGGTGAAAATTTCAGATTATTTTCCCAAACCATTTAGGATGTTAAAGTAATGATGTGAATGCAAAAGCAAATAGACAGTCAATATATGTAATATTGAACTGATACAACAATGTTCCAATTTGATAAATACGATTTTGAGAGATGAATTCTATGCTACAGGAAGGTTTTTTTTTAAAAAGTAAGGATATTTTTATAACATATCACAATCCAATCCAGCTGACAAAAAATCCAAAGGAGTTCCAAGACATACGGATTACAATGGTTTTAAATGAGAATAATGAATGAAGAAGCATTCACAAGATACATACTAGCATATTCAACAAGAATAGGTACTCATTAAGTTCAATTTTTCAGACTTGATAACATATTCACAATGCTCCTATTTTTTCAGAATTAAAAATTAAGTCTTGGTATTATGTCCTGGAATTAAAAAAAAACATCTCTATGTAACCAACACAAGTATACACATGACTCCATAGTATATTGCTACAAGTATATACACAACTTCATAATATGCTGACGCAGAACAAGGCATGTTCAACTCTTATTCCTGAAACCCCAAGTCTCACTGATGACATTTTTTTCCCATCTGGACCTGTGAAAAAGAATCTCTCATCAAATTCCATCATGACCTCAACAATTCCAATCATACCATCAATCTCAGACTTGATCTATATACAGAGGTCACAGTGAAACAATAGACTAGACACACAAAACTACATTACACTGGAAACTCACAAACCACCTTGCATATCTATATGATTAAAACTTCTGTTCAAAACATACCTCCAAAACTATTACTGATAACTAGGTTTTGTGCCCCAACTACATTTTTCCTGATCTCCTTGACAAAGATACTCAACTGATGGAATTAAGACAGCCCTCCAAGAGACTTATCTACCCTATGAAATCAAATAGACAAACTAATAGGACCTTTTAAAAGGATGATCACAGAAACAATAACAGAAGACCATGGTTGCCACCCATAGTTTACAACTCAACTCAAATGCATCGTTAATATGCTACAATCTACTTGACAAAGACACTGTACTTTCTCAGGCCTCCGGTGGCAGGTCCATATTTGCATATAGACAACCCCACAACCTGAAGCAAATGCTCACAAGCAAAAATAAACAGATAATGATACTAAAATGAGTACCAAACGGTGGAATTCAAATTTTTTAACTACCGTTTCTTTGGGCATGGCTTGGTGGGCGTGGCTGGGGAAGTTATGTGACTGGGTGGGCAGTTTCTGTAAGCAGGGCAATAAATATTAGGCTAGAAACAACAACAGAATGTTTTTTTCTTGCCTTCCTTACAGAATTAACCCTGTAAAGTGACAAAAAAACAAAAGGAGATTTCTTCTAACAATTGGTTTTCCGAACTGCTTAGAAAATTTACTACCGGTTCTAGTGAACCTGCTAGAACCTGCTGAATTTCACCTCTGGTACCAAACCCTGCTAAGAGCTTAGATATCTACTTCGCACTCCACATTTGCACCAACATTGCCTTATAGGCCCCAACAAGTACCGGTATAAACAAGATTAAAAGTGGCTTCACAATTCTTCTCCTCTATTTTAATGCCTCTGCCAGGAATGCCCTTCCCAATTCCACATAGGACAAAGGGGACAAATGTTGTATGCAAGAATTAAAAGATACAGGTTTGACATCAGGACTCAAAGTTCAAAGTATTATCAAAGCATTTCAACTTTGCAGGACATTCTATGTCAGGTAGCAGAGTGATCTCCTGGGAAAACAAAACTTTAACAGTATCTTTAAATGAAAGATTGCTGAACTCATGTACATCACAAGATTTCAGGCAATCTCAAAAGATAAACACAATGGGTTTTTAAACATATTGTGGTTGTTAACTGATAAGTTTATATCAGTTGTAATTGTCTCTCATGTAACCAGTATCTGCATTTATTTATTAATTATTTATAAAATTTATTAGTCACCCATTTTACCATAAGGTAATTCTGGGTGGCTTACAATCATAAAAAAATTATCTACATTAAAACATAAATAAATTAAAGTCAAAGATTAAAGCCACGTGTGGGGAGGGCAGAGCCAAAATGTGGGGAGGTGAGATCTGTTGTTATTTGACCAACCACCTCCACTGTGGTGTTCCCCCATTGGGGCCCCAGGCCAACTGGCAGAGCCAGGCCCTTACAAAAGGATAGGAGGATTGTGGCCAACCTCCCATCAGAAGGGGAGAAAGATGTTCCAGAGGGCAGGCAGGAACAACAGTAGAGAAGCCTCTCCTTCTGGACCTTACCAGTTGGAATAATCGGTCTTGCAGGACTCACCAAATGCCTCCTCTGCATAGCCCTCTTGTCTTCCTCCTTTTTCCCCATCTCAATTTAAATCCTGTATCCGTTTGGCCACTCCATACATCAGATGAAATAAACTGTAGCTCACAAAAATACTTGCCTTTTAATAGCAATTACTAGTCTGAAAAGGTTATGCCAGTCTCCTGATTTTTAACTATCATCGACTAACATGCCTTTCTTCCTACAAGACCTTATACAATGAAAATGTCATGAAAATGTTGGACGGCACTCCATCCTTTGTTCTGCAAACAATTCTGTGAGAGTTTGCATCATCAAAACAAAAGCAAAAACTAGTCTCACCAAATGTATTAATTATTTTGCCTTGGCTGCAGCATAAAAAGAAGAAATTAAATACTGGTACCTTGAAAAGTATTTGAAGTCAAATATATTTTTGATGTGATGATGACCTAACAAACCTTTTAATGATGTTTTGTGGGAAGCAAAACATCTTATTAAAATATTCCAGACAGCATAATGTTATAAGACATTATTTATTTCTCTTGGTGAATCGAAGGGTGGGGGGAAAACTTTTGGTTAAGTGGAAGACTAATCATCATGACGGGATTGACATCTTTGATATCTGCTGTAATTAGTGGTACAGCACTTCATTCTTGGGCCCACACTTCTTTTTTCAATTATCAGAACGGCAGCAATACTGACAAGATTCAATAAATCAAATATGGAAGTGTTGCCACCAAGTGGTGCAAGATGGGTTAGTCACTTTAATCTAGTGATAAAAATGCTCTTTAGAAACCTTAACATCTTCAGTTGCTAGCCATCTTTTCATGTATTGATAGTGATATCTCCATCCACACACTGAAATGTTTATTTTAGTGTGTCATTTCATCCACAAGCAGAAAAAGACTGAAGCAGCTCGATACATCCCAGCTGACTATGATTGTCAAAATGGGTAAAAGAGAAGGAATAAGATGACTACTTCTGTTGAAAAATATAGATGCAGTAGCACATAATATAAATGGATTTGCTTGTTATGTGCTCCATCTTGATTGTTCATCTTGCCCTGAAAACAGTATATGTGTTAGGGTGAACAGATCTGCAAAATCCATGCAACTATAGGTTGCAATAAAAATATACTTCACCTCCTGACTCTGACTTTCATCTGGTGATATCTGGATTTTTACAGCCTAGATGTAGTGGCATAGTCTACTACTTGATAGGAAGTAAAACAGACAGCTGCCCTTTCAGGTCAGCATTACTATACTATCTGGCAAGGTTCTCTCAGGATTTCAGGCAGATTGGTTTTCTCCGAGGCTTACTTGGAGGGATTGAAGTCTGCATGTTATTTACAATGGAATTCCACTGTAGGTAAACTCAGTGTTGAAGATTACAATGTCTCTTTACACCAATGAGTAGTTTTGACCACAAGGGCAAATGGCAAGAGATTGATAAGGGACAGAAGATTTGGATCTCTCTCTCTCTCTCTCCTTAAGATATAATCTAGGAGGTAGATGAGATGCTTTCCCAGCCTATATATTTCTCTATAAATTGAACTTTTGATTTTAAAATAGTGTCTGCTAATATTCATTGATTGCTGGACTACTGTAAACCCATATCACATACTTCCAAGACAACTGTATGAACAGCATTTGATTTTATCTTTTGAACATTTGGAGTAATGCTATTGAATTATTCAATATTTTTTAGCACTATGCATATGTTTAGAAGCAAATCCTTACCAATGACTTCTGTTGAATTCAGAATTGTAAAAATAGTAGATTTTTATGAAAAACATAAGTTTAGGGAGGGGGATTTTTGATGGTTGGAGGCTGTACTCCCCTCCCCCTGCAAAGTTAAAGGTTACAGTAATGTAATGAACAAATATTTTGGGGAGTGCGGTTGAGACAAGAAATTATTAACCTTTTTCTGAAGGTTGTACATTTCTTCTGGTTTTTCAGCCATAAATGAGTAAGAGAGGTCATGTTTTTCTATGGTTTAGCACTAAATTTCAGGATATGATTTTAAGGGGACTCTGGAATTATGAAATGAATAGTTGCGAGGTAGAAGGGTCCCACCTCAGCTGTAAAAGAAGTAAGGAAATGCTCTATTTAGCATTTATATAGAATCCCTCTTCCTCATCCATGTAAGAGGATTCTCCTTGTACAACACACAAACCCACTGCCTTGAAGCATCTTTGGAAAAGCAGATGAAATGAACTGTCAGCCGTAATCCCAAGCAACAAGAAAAAGGCAATCACCACCAGGGATAATGTTTATATAATAATTATATCTAGTCAGCTATTAATCTGAGATTAGTGTACATTGGAGGTTCCAGACAAGAGACTTTCTGTTGTGTATATTTGGTCAGTACTAGTCTGATTAGTTTAGGATGAGGGGGAGGGGTTCACTTTAACATGCTAGGAATAAATGCACTTTCCCAGATCTTCAACGCAGCATCTCCTTCTCATGCCTGTTACAGTAAGTAAGTGCATAGTTTTGCCTGAGTTGTTTGCCACTTTGATTTAACTCCTTTGTCTCCCTCCAAATCAGCGATTACAAATTGTAATATAGTCCTGTTAAATCAGAATTGCACCATATTCCCCCCTTTTGTAATATCATTGGAAATAAACCATGGAGGTAGTTTTACCTTCTCTGACTGGCACCTTTTAAAACAATATTTTTCCTACTGTTCCTAACAAATCCTTCAATCTTAAAAAAAAATACAGTTCTTGTTGGTTCTGGAGAAATCTGATTTTTGGTGTTCTACCATGTTTAACACTTAGTAGAAGGAAGAAAGGGAGGGAGAGATGTTTACCATATCAATAATATTTTGTCATTTGTGCTAAAATATAAATATAATCTCAGAGATGTAACTCAATGGCAATATTTACAACTACAACATTTGTTAACAACATTGCTTGGACCAGCAGCATTTTCTACAACATATTATATTCCACTGTTTATTTTTTTCCTGATACATTTTCCACTTATTTTTTACACAGTTATGTATTTTTTGGTAATGTATATATTTTTGTGTTCTGTTCCTTTTGTTTTTTTTCTTTTCTCTGTTATTGTTTTAAAAGCAATAAAAATAAAATTTAAAAACAAGCAAATTGAGAGAACAGTGAAATGTTTATTTTTCTTTCTAGATATGTTTCATTGATGAAACAAAGCAAGGATAAACCTTACTTGGTTGTGTTTTTTAAAACCAGGTAAAATTGACCAGAATTCTGCCTCTTTCATTTCTAGCCCATCTATGGGGGTAAATGGTAAAACTATGGACTTTTCTTCTTTTCTTTTTGCTAGTCCAGGAGGAATAAAGAAGTAAGGGATTCAACCAATCAGAGTCTCTGGTAAATGAACACCAGACAATCCAAAATGACCAAAGCAAAGGAAGTCCCTGAAAATAGGAGCAGCGTTTTTAAAGTCAGTTTCATTTTCAGCGAGAAGGCAGTGAGCTGAAAGAGGCCATGTGGAAAAGCCCTCAGAGAAGAGGGATTAGTCCAGCAGAAGGAACTGAACAACCAGAAAGTGTTTTGTCCTTTCAGATATTGCACTGCCAGAAAAATATCCAATCTTGCCAAGGAAGTGGCCAGAGAGAGATGTTATCAAAACATTTTTTTTTAAAAATGTACAGATTGACCCACCCATTTAAAAAGAACAATAAAAATATTAAAGTGAAAACATTATTTCAAGCTTCATTAAACTTTTAGAAACATTTTCTGGGTGAGGAAAAATAAACCCACAAATCTAATTTGCTTCAAATTTTGCTACATTTATATCGATTCAAGTGTTTTATGAATGCCTTACCTGACTGAACACATTTCTGTTTCTACCTTTTTTGCCCCAGCATCACACTTTTGTTCCTGTGTTGTAGTTTTATCAGCTCAAACTTCTTATTCATTGATTGTAAGTACTAGATTAGGACATATATACCCTGACTTCATGTTTTGTGATCATTCTTAAAAGTTGGATGCAATAAAGAATATGTTTATGAAATGTTCCTATTGCTGAAAAAATTCTGGGGTCCTGGCTGTTTTATGCTTATGTAACTTAGGTAAAAATTGTATTAGCCCACATCCTTGTTCAACATCTGTATAAGATATTCTAGGGGATAATAAACTGAAGCCTTTGCCTTTGAGAGATATTATCCATATTATCCATATATTTACATGTGTAAATCCTTGCTCTTCATTCAGTCTAAACAATTTTTGATCCTTTTTTTCATCCAAAAGTCTTTTTAATCTGCTTTAGATTTAAACAAGCAGGATAGGGAGAAATATCATCTCTACGTCATTAGCTGGGACTTGGGTCTAATATTAGAAAGTCTTATTTCCTGCAAATAATGTAGTACCTGTAAGGTCTGGCCTCTCCTCTTAATTCAAGAAAGTAAAGCTCTTGAAACTTTTGTGTTTCACAACCTTTATTGAACAGGAGTGATAGCAGAACAAAAGGAAAGCAGACTCTGAGGTTCTCTCAGGCAATACACATCACTTACCCACTTGGACACCAGAAAAGGGAACTATGTTAAGATGCTCTTTGTAGACTACAGCTCAGCATTC
>JANHFJ010002354.1:156189-166721 GCA_032468195.1 Cerberus rynchops
GACTCAGAGCAATAGAACCAGTAACAAGATTCAGCAGGATGACATTGAGTGTTGTGCTACTGCAAGCTAGTTTAAGGAGGGGTTTGATGTCACAGAAAAAATGTGCAATAAGTTTAGGACCACAGAACCATAGTTGAGAGGTCACCACTGTGTGCATCAAGGAATGAAAGAAGCCAGCAGCCCATGTGGCCCCAGCTAGAGTAATACAAGCCCATTTACTCATGATGACAGTATAACGCAGAGGATGACAAATAGCTACATATCGATCATATGCCATGATACCCAACAGTACAGCCTCGCTACTGCCCAGGAAGTGGAAGAAGTGCAGCTGAGTAAGGCAGCCAATGATGGAGATTGACTGATGCTTTCTAAGGAAACCACTTAGCATTTTTGGCACAGTCACTGTAGAGTAGCATATATCCAAGCAAGAAAGATTCCCCAGAAAAAAATACATGGGGGTATGAAGCCGAGGCTCAACCAGAGTGACTGCCAGGATGGCCCCATTTCCTAATAAACAGGCTACATAGAACAGCAGGAAAAATGTGAAGAAAATCTGTTGTAGCCTGTGGTCCTTTGTTAGACCCAGAAGAATGAACTCAGACACTTCTGATTTGTTCTTCATCTCTGCAAATAGGGGGAAAAGGTTAGTGATTTGAGAAAATATTACAGTACCTGATATGACAATTTTAATAATTTTTTAAAGGACATTGGCATTTAATCATTAATCACCTATTTAAATTCACTCTGTAGAAAAATCTTTCCAATATGCTATCATTAAATTTGTTTGGTGTGTGAATCTCTGTATGTTTGTTTTCATGGAATACTATTCAATTCAGGATTTATTGCATTCACTTTTCCATCTCTAAATCCACTCTATCGAATCCACAGCATTACTATTTATTTGTTGTTATACATAGTAGGATGTTTCTCCTTCTGAGCAACACATGCCCAGACCATGGCTGCTTATTCACTATGCCTGCCTTAGAGAACATTTGTTTCCAGTGAACAGTGCCACAAAAATAAAATTCAATTGTACTCACATGGTTCCATTTGAATTAAACTATCAGGCTGTGACCTGGTGTTCTCAGTCCTTCCAAAACACAATGTGTCTTCACAGAATGTGCTATTTGTACAAAATATTAAACTTATTTAAAATTGGGTAGGATCATTTTTAGTTCAATATTTTGTAATAGGAGCATTTTCTTATCATGGTAGATGAACTAAGATAGTAAATGTGATTTGTTTGAGCCTTGAATGTTCCATAAACACAGTTGTTGCACAGAATATTGTCCAAACCCAGAAAATAAAATGCACATTTATAATCTCATATAAAATGGTTTATCTGCAGTTACAAACTATTGTTCAATCTCAAGTCCTGCTTTGGGTCATTCTATTGACTCTAAACAGGAGGAAGCCTATAATGTACATTACTGATTATATTTCTAAACCTGTTTTATGGAGGATCATATGAAACTGGCCAGTACTAGGCAGATAAGAAACAGGCTGTTGTATGTTCAGTGTTACAGATTAATTCCATACATGTCTTCATACAGATTAAGTTCATACACTATAGTAGACAAGGTTGAAAACAATTTGGCAACATATGTTTTAATCTTAAAATTTTAATTATTTCAATAGATTGAAAAAGCCTGGCCCCTCTTTGATTTCTGTTGGAATGCCTGTACATGGAAAGCCTAGGCTGAAATAATTCATAAGATTTTTTTCTGAAATACTCTTTGAGAACAAATAAATCTTCAAGTATATCATATTAGAGTTAGCTTAATATACAAATGGAAATATTAATCAGAGTTATTTTTCATCTCCTGCTTACCATTACACTTTCATATTCATTCACCTATCATCATATCTAAGAAATATTTGTGTTTTTTTTCATTTTCACAATGAAAGGAAAGTATACAGTAAGTCAAATTAAGATCATTTGATAAATTGCCTATAGATAATATCTATCAGATAGACAATTGTTAGTTTTTAATAAAATGCCAATATTGAACATTTATAAGATGTTGAGATAGTTCTTACCTAGAGGAAACTTTCAATCCAATTACAGTAAGTAAAACTGAAAAGTTTCCTAAGAACTAAAAAACCAACTTATTAAAATTAGGCAGGAAATAAAAACTCATATCAGAATGTGTTCAGAATGATTTGTGAATCGCATCATGTGTTGGTTTATAAAACATTTTTGCTGCTGCAAGGAGAAAATTAGAAATTGATGAAGCAATGTGGTCATGTGGGAATAAATCATTTCTATTTGAAGCTCAATTTATTCACCCAATTAATAGAGGGGTATCTGGTTTGACTTTGCTTCAGTTTGGTAAAGGCTAATAATTTCACCCCGAAATTATACTGTAATAGTGCTCAATCTCTTCTCCTTTAATACTTAAATCAAGAGAGTCTTCAATACTTTCTTTGTGAGGTAGATTTATTAATGTCTTTGGTATTAATCAAGTACCAAAGGAGAGAAACAACTTAGAACTAAGGAGAAACTTCCTGACAGTTAGAACAATTAATCAGTGGAACGACTTGCCTCCAGAGATTGTGAATGCTCCAACACTGGAAGTTTTTAAAAAGAGATTGGATAACCATTTGTCTGAAGTGGTCAGGATTTCCTGCCTAAGCAAGGGGTTGGACTAGAAGACCTCTGGTCCCTTCTAACTCTGCTATTCATATTCAAATTTAAGAGTCTAACATTATGGACTGAATATTAAAAAAAATATTTTGGAAGAGGAAAACAAAAAAAAGTTGTACTTGAAAGGATGGGTGGTGTAAACCTTGGCAAAATTAGCTAATGTTATAAAAGAGAATGCATTGAAAACTGATGTATGTAATTATCTAAAGAAGCTTGTACTCCATGTCCATTTTCTTCTTATTGAAACTATTATGGTGTCTACAACTTACATATCATACTCCTACCACAAAACTTGGAAATTTGGTAAATATATAGCTAATTAACCAAACTTTACAATTACAATCATTATGTAAACAAATGTGATATCATCTCTTCACAGTAGTGCTTGCAGATTTAGGTAGGATCTGCAAGTTTATCAAAATGGGAAAAAATACTTTATTTAAAAAAATAGGCATTTGTTGATGAAAATACTCAAAACTGGAAATGCTGGAAGGCCATAAAGGCTGAGTGATTCTGGGAAGAAAAATAAGAAGAGTGAATGAGAATAATGAAGATTATTGCCTCTGGGTGCTGAGGAGAGGGAATACAAGATGCATGGGGGGGGGTGGCCAATAATGGGTAAAATGGGCATTTTTAGCTTCCCAACCCCCCAGGTGTCTTGTATTCTCTCTCCCCAGCCCCCAGAGGCATTTTTTGCAGGGCTACAGAAGTCTCTGCAGAGCTCATTTTTGCCAAACTTTTTGCAGGGCTCATTTTTGCCAAAATGGCAAAAATGCTCCCTACAGAGACTTCTGGAGCCCTGCAAAATGCCCCTGGGGGCTGGGGAGAGGGAATATGGATGCCCCAGCAGAGACTGATGGCACTAGTGCTGTGCTATTTCATCAGCTCCATTCCACCTCTAAGGCTGTTTACAAGAGGATGTCAGTAACCAAGGGAGAAGTAGTTGAAAGCAATTTAAGGTGTGATTTTCAAAATGCAAGCAGCAGAGCCATTTTAAAGTAGTGATTAATGCATCAGGCTAACAACTGGCAGATTGTGAGTTATAGTTCCACTTTAGCATAAAAAGCCAGCTGGTCCAGTCACTCTCTCTTAACCCTAATAAGTAGAGAAACAGGAAACACTTCTGAAATCTTGTGAAGACAACTGCAGAGACTTATCCAAATAGTCATCATGAATCAACACTTACTTGAAGGCTTGAACAAATAAACAAAACATAAATTCCACCCAAATTTAGTATGGAACAAATTCTCAAAACAATTATATATTTTTCTAGAATAAGGATAATTGACATTAATTTCTAGGCATGCAGAGAGAAGCATGAAAACAGTTTTAGACACATTTCAATGCAAAAGCAAGAATATTGCTGGTTTCTGATTTACATTTCATAGATTTTTAAAGAATCCCTGAAAATTATAGTAATTTAAAATGCAATTATCTATACTTAAATCAACTGAGAATAATAGTTACATATATGAAATAAATTAGAGAAAAGTCAGTGTAAAGGCAGAAAAATACTGCCTTTTTCTGATTTATATATGGAATGGAAAAAAGATCACAAAACAAATGACCCAGGAGGTCACAAGTCCATCACATAGCCCATTATACCAACATTAACTCCATCAACCAATCAAGAGGCAGCAGCATAGCCAACCAGCCCAGCACACCACGCCCTCCCACCAGTATTTATAGAGAGACAGCAGCTCCAGTCACGCACTGTTTGCACTGGCACGAAGCAGAAGGCACCAGCCTGAAGATGGCGAGTGGGACCTTGCTGAAACATTGCGAAGATATTCTCAAACTTACACAGGAAAAGACCTGAACAGACCTAGACCTGCATACCTGCACCCGTGAAAATCTATGAAAACAAATACACACACACACACACACACACACACACACACACACACACACACACCTTATATTCCTGGGAATGAAAGGAGTTCTATATTCAGATCGGGCTGAAAGAGAAGCAAGACTTCAACACAGAACAGTCTGCAATCAATACTTAGGAAGAGAATGAAGAATTTTCCCTTTAAACTACCCCTCCTTTCCCCCCCCCTTGTTCTGTGTGTTTTATATTTTTCTGAAATTCAATAAAGTTATAGAAAGAAAAAACAACTACCAGGAAAAAATAGACTTGCGTCTCTAAGGAGACGGTTGTGGGAAAGGTAGATCTGTATGGTTCCTCGCTAAACATGATGGAAGACAGAGTTTTAATACTCCTAGGATGCTACAAGTGGGCGAATCAGGCAGGCAGGATGGTGAGAGTTCAACCTTCAAGACTGTCTGTCTAATATTAGGAGGACCAACTCCCAGTAGGATCTTTGGGAAAGGGGGGGGGGGCTGGTGGAAACAAGACAGGCAACAACGGAGATTATCTTTGCCATCATCATCATCATCATGCCATATAGGAATATTTTTTTAAAAATAGGAATACAGCTATTAAATTCACCCAAAGAAAAAGCTACACAACAAACAAAGAACGTGTTGATGAATTTCACCAGATCTAAAAAAGCAGCCCAAAGTCTCTATTTCTAAACAGGGCAAATGAAATCCTACAGAGACATCCACACACTCTCATTCCATGATCAGTTTTCAGCTCACCCAGAAATAGGAAAACCACAATGTTAGACAATCATTTTCTCTTAAGCCCAAGGGCTCCAAAACCCAAGCTCTCCACAATTTCACACAACCCCCAATGCACCAATGATTTCCCGTTACGAATGTTTCCAGCTAGAAATATTGATTTCTCTCAAGATGTCTGGAACTAAACTTTACTGACAAGCATGAACTTCTGCCACAGCTAACCTAATCTAAAACTACACACACACACACACACACACACACACACACACACACACACACACACACACCACCAGCATCCAGTATTAGACTTCATAGCAGGTGGGACTAGTAAATCAATTGGGGTTTTTTTTTCATGTTGGGAAGCTCCATTCCTGGGCAAGTTGGACAAAGACATGATCCATTCAAATCTGATGGGACTTCTTTGAAAGAGATTTCCACAAATGAAAACAAATAAACAAAAAACCCCCAAAGAGGTTGAATTCTGAATCAGAAGCAGGACCCAAAATGAGTTCAGGGGTCAATACAAACACATCTGCATCTCTTCCTACAATGTAGGACCCCCATAAATACTTGTGAGCTCGAATAAACTCTTCCGAGATGATGCCAAGTCATTAGAGTTAACACGAATGAGAGACCTTCCAATTACAGTCAACACCAAAGAGTACCCAAGACTATTCTCCTTTTATTCAAGTTTTCCCTGCGTTAATTCAAGAGCTGGTTATATTGCAGACCTCCAGGAACCCAATTTGGCCATCCAAATTCTTCCAAGTACTGTCCTCCAAATTCTGAGAACTACATTCCAAGAATTGGAGAAGACTCATCCTTCACGTCATGGCTTTTTAACCTATCAAGGGTTAGACATGAGACAGAGCAATTTTCCTTCCTGCCTGGGGGTCTTTCTCAACAGATAATTCTCGAGAGCATCTCCCATTCTGTGCTCACTACAAGCTTTTCTCCTTCAAGCTACTCTTCCTGGTCCTTCCACGCATTTCCGTCAGCCATCTTATATGCGCGGCGATGGTGCCCCTGGCACAGGCGATTTACTGCTTAATTAATAACTTAACTGTGTCGAAAAGGAGATAATACTTTTCTTTCTGCATGAAAGCATCCATTTTTCCTTCAGCAAACAGTTGAATGCATACAGTAATTAAACAAATGTTCACTTTAGCACCCTGTTTTCTTCCAGCAATCATGGCTTTCACTCATGGCTCAAATTTTTATTGTTGTTTTTTTTTTTGCCACAGCCCCCAAATGCAGAAGGAGACGTACAAAGAAAGAGCATTCCGATGCTTTCCTTCATCGCTGACAATTCCTCGCTGAAAAATGGAAGGTTGTGGACAGCAACGAAAGCTTCCTTTCAAGGCACAAGAAAAACTGGGAAAATTGAATTCAATATAACCGAGAATTAAGAACTCGAATTTCTTGCTCTTTAAGAAGATCTGGCTAGTGGCCTTCCTAACCCTTGTTGGGAAGGTCCCAAATGGTGGTTATCTCTCTCTCTCTCTCTCTCTCTCTCTCTCTCTCTCTCTGTCTATATTTCTCTCTCTCTCTCTTTCTCTTTCTCTCTCTCTTCTTTCTCCCTCCCCTTATCTCTCTCTCTCTCACACACACACACACACACAAACACAAACACAGACCAACCATCGTAAGTAAATATATATACGGTATATTCCGGTTGCCTTGAATTTTAATCACAGGACAAAATCAACTTTTTTCCCTCCCTCCCATCTGTGGTTCCTTTCTTAGTAAAGGAATCTCACCCCATTCCCTTTTGTGGGTCCACAGGCAGTCCTCGACTTATAACAATCCGTTAAGTGACCATTCAAAACTGCAACGGCCCTGAAAAAAAAGTGACTAGTTATGACTGTTTTTCACGCTTATGACCGTTGCGGCATCCCCACAGTTGTGTGATCAAAATTCAAAATGACTCGCATTTATGATGGTCACAGTGTCCCGCAGTGTGTGTGTGTGTGTGTGTGTGTGTGTGTGTCACACTTTTGTGGCGCCTCTGGCAAGCAAAGTCCCTGGAGAAGCCAGATTCACTTTATGACTGTGTTACTGACTCTGGGGTTTACTTAACAACGATGGCAAGAAAGGTGTCGAAAGGGGGCGAAAGTCACTTCACAAATGTCTCACTCAACAGCAGAAATGTCGGCCTCAATTGTGGCCATAAGTCAAGGACAACCTGCATTTCATTCTGAGCATTCAGTCTCTGGCATCCATTAATCTGGCTCTGCCTTGTAACATCTTACACCGAGCTACCCTGGAAAAGTCATTGAAAGGCAAGTGTCATTTGTGTTTTCATCATAAATAAACAAACGGCCATCCCCGTGGGATACCATCAAGGGAGGAAACTGCTAAAAAAACCACACCCTTTTAAAAAAAAAAAAAGGTATCACAGTCTTTGTGGGGCCAACACCCCCTTTCTCCAGCTTAATGGCGCGCATGGCTGTGAAACATTAGTGCGCGTAATTATATTTCGCAGGAAATGACTGAGCATTTAGCAATTAGGCTGTGGCACAGACACCCAGCAACTTTTCCTGGAGGCCTGGGACTTTGCAGAAAGGGGCGGCTGAACCCCCCAGAATTCCTGGATATATTTTGGAAGCTGGCACATTTCCAACAAAGACCGATCCATACTGGCAGACCGCAGGTGGACGCCAGGGGCTGGGAGAAGTCACGGCAGCCACTGTGATCAAACCTGAAACCAGCCACAGAGAAGGTGATCTCACAGATGTCAGAGGCTCTCAAGAGGGCAGATGTTTAATAAACTTCACCAGAGGTTGCCCTGCAACTGGCTGCCCACCCCTGGCCCACCGACCGCTCGGCAATGATGGACAAACAACCGGAGAGGTGGAGAGATTAATTATTACCAATTGCTTTTCAAAACAAGCAAACGGCAGCACAAATTTGCCAGGTGGGTGTTGAACCTCACAGCGCCAAGCCTTTAGCTTCCTCCTCTACCCAGTGTGTGTTTGTGTGTAGGTTTGTTCATGCACACGCCATTCCAGATTTAGCCCTGGAAGCAGGCGGGGAAGCAGCAAGAGAAAGTTGGTGGAAAAATACATCTTTTCCTCCCTGTTAAAAGTTTCCGACCTGGAGCCCAGCCAAGGCTGGGATGAAGGCGGGCGGTATGACAATATCCTTTAATACGTTGGTACTAGAAGACTGGCAGTGCCCCCCCCCATCATGCAGGCTTAACAACTAATAGTACGTTAAAAAAGAAAGAGGAAAATCCCAGCCCTGCTCAACCAAAGCAGAATTAAGGAATTATTTCTCAATGATAAAAGATGTAATGGGTTTTTAGGGACGTTAAAAGCAGAGGGCATCAAAGAAAGATTTTCTGCAAAGAACATTTCATAACCGGAGGGCTAGCAATGAAAATGATCGATCCTAGCCTGGTGTTTTTCAACCTTGGGAACAGTAAGGCGTGTGGACTTCAACTCCCAGAATGCCACAGAATTCCTGGGGAATTCTGGGAGTTGAAGTCCACGACGTCTTAAAGTCCTCACAATTGAGAAACACTGCTCTAGAATTGTCAGAAACAAGATGAATCGCAACCACAAAGCGAATTCTTCAGAAAACCAGCCCATATTTTCTGCATTCTTCCCATCCCTCCCCTTTCATCAATTTGGCTTTGCCTTTCCGGCATTTCCTCATTCCCCTTGGCATCCTGCATCCCAAAATAAATGAATGGAATGCTGGATTCCCCGTGCAAGACGCTATGGACGGAGTCTCTGAAATGTGCCAAATTTCCCCTCCTTATTTTGTCAAGGAAACCGGGGGCTACAACGGAGCCTTCTTCTTCTTGAGTCTTCCCTTTCGGAGGGTAGGACAAACACAAATGCAAAGCTGAGGAAGGAGCAGGCAGAGAACGGAAAGAAAAGGAAAAGGCACAGAACCGAGGCAGAAGCACCAAAATCTCTCCTGCCGTGACTCTCTTAATATTGTTTTTTAAAAACCAGCGTGAGGCTCTGCTGCCAAGAAGTGCTTCTAAATGAAGACGAGAAGAGTTACCATCTGGAGGAGTTGAGAGGAGGAGAAAGATAAGAAGGCCCTTTCCAGCAATGAAACCCCAAATGAGTAGCTAAGCAAGTGGAGGCAATCCAAGGCTGTGACTTAATTAAGAAAAACCCAGAGGCAAAAAGATTGCAGGAAATGCACCATCAATCCCGATGCTTCCCTTCCATCCTCAAGAAACCCCAGGCAACCCCTTTTCTCTGCAGCTTCCCCAGAAAGAGGTCTACCACAGCAAGCTGTTGGTCCTCAAGGACCCTCTGCTAAGTTCTGGATCCCTGTAACCAACATCTTCAAAAGAAGTTCTGGGAGAAACCATGCTGGAACGAAAGGTTGGGGTAAGAAATTATGGATCAGGACCATAATCCACAGCCTCGGGGATCTCAGAGGCTGAGTCCTTGCACTGGACACCAGTACCTAGAGCTGTGATAAGAGTGGTAGGAAAGCAGAGAGGAAGGTGGTGGAACTCATCATGGTTTGTATTTGGACCACCAATGCATGTCCTTGACATAAAAGAAAGCCCACCACCTCATATTTACTGGAAGGGCTACTAAGACCAGAAAATCTAACAACCTGGGATCCATCTCAAAACATCCCCAAGTGACATCAATCCACCCCCAGCAGGACACATCCTGGAAAAGACAGCCCCACCATTTCTCCAGGTCTCTGCTTCTGTTATCAAACTATGCATTCTCTTAGGAAGCATTTGCTAACATCCATCTGACATCTGCTTTCTTTTCTATCTTATCCCTTTTTCTGGGATGGTAGGACTCCAGGCTCTGTTGTCCTCTTCTGGGCAACAGATGGGATCCAAGGCAACTCACGTGGACAAGCTAGTTCTACCCAAACCATCTGCTTCTCTGCTCCAGGGTCAACATGAGGCCCACCACGGCCATCTGGATCCATTGCAGATCCTTCACAGCAGAAAAAGGCTTCATGTCCAGGCTTGCTCTATTTGCTTTGGAAAATATAACATCACTGAGCTAAACTGGAGAAGCCCTACCTTCTCTCAATGCAGGGTTAGAAAACGGAAGTGCTTAAAGGATTCAAATAGTCATCAGAGGCCCCTGCATTGGTTCATTGAGAAGAAGTTGGTTTGGTCTAGCTGCCTTCCCAATGTGCTGGACTACAAATCGCATCATTTTTCGTGATCGTGTTGGCTTGCAGACAAGTCCTGCAAACCGACAAGTCTAGAAAATATATTGCAGTATTTGTCACCAGATAAATGTTTAGAAAAAGCCACTTCCAATCCATGCTGGAAACAAGAATGACAAAAAAAGGA
>JANHFJ010002355.1:16058-26083 GCA_032468195.1 Cerberus rynchops
GACTGTGGCAAAAATATCATAAAATGGGGCACAACACAGTGAACAACTGTCTTGCTTAGCAATAGAAATTTTGGTCTCATGTGGTCATAAGTTGAGGACTACCTGTACCATCATTCAATCAGGTTGATTGGGAACTAGTTAGCCCATCTTGTTGGTTTTGCAGAAGATGAAACATGCCACAGATTAACACCCACATCAGAAGCCTTCCATCAGGTTTATGATTCCATCTTCCTTTATATCCTACCCAAATTCACAAACTCTGCCCCTGAGTAAATCATCTCTAGAATTCACTCTTAAATAGTTTGGCTTTACCTGCGTGCTCCCTTTTCCAATGGTATGTAGTGTTATTTTCAGATACCTACTTGCTTAGACTCCTTCCTGTTATTCAACATGGTAGAAAGATTGGCCTTTTTATTGATGCTTGCCATCCCATGGTCATTTGGGGTCATTCATAACAGGATTGGTATCATTGAAATTGCTTGCTCTTGGCAGTACCTGCCCACCCTGTAAGACTGGCAAAAGATCCCTGATCTGAAGGAATATTATATCAGAGTTTTGTAAGGCCTTATTTGTGGTTACACCACTTTTATTAAACGGTTCTTCAGAATTTAGGAAGTCCATTAAACCATGCCTCTTCCAGGAAGCCTTTGAAGAGTAAAGTGGACAGATCATTGGTATTTTCATTGGGAGAGTCTTTTTTCTCAGTGTAGAAATCATGATTTATAAGATACTTTGCTAATTGCTTTAATCTTTGTACCAATGCAATACAGGTGTGATTTCATTTAGACTTGATTGCAACTTAATTGACTTTTAAACTTGATGAATAAAGAATTAGAACATAATCTAAAATTTGTCATTTAAAATCTTTATTTTTTTGCTTTATTTGTAGAATATCACAGGGAACATAGAAACCTGGAGGCACAAAGTACATGATAAACACTATTGAATAAAATATTACTGAGTGAAACTATAACAATAAATACGTTTGAATATGCATCTTAATAGCTTGCAGACTTATATAAAAATCATGCTATTTGAACAGCATACTTTTTCATATTACATTTTCATGATGCTGGCATCCCTTGACAAGTTTAAACAAGTTATTTTTTGTGTGTGTGAGTATTGATTTTCAAACATTTCATATTTATTAGCATCACACTTGAAAATAAACCACAAATGTAACAAACCAAAGAACTATTTATTCCCTAAGAATTTCTGTCTTCTATCAAAAAACTCCCACAAAATTTTACGTTGTAAGAATGAACATGTATTTTGATAAACACACATGTATGTAAAATCTATTATAAATTACAACAAAAGGGTATAATATAAAACATACCTTCCTTAGAATTACTGATCGAAGAATAAATATTGCTTGTATAGTAGCCTTGCTTCAGCAAATGCAAGGCTATGAAATATAGTCATGGCTTATTCTATTATTACAAGAATGGGATTAACAAGCAACAGAAGTATTGTATGTTTCCATTTAAATAATGACCTCCACGAGATGTCTAATTGGACAGAGCCTAATATGCATAACTATTTAAAATATCTTCTAATTTCTGGAATCTAAATAGGACACTTACATGTTTAAAATCGATTGTTTCAGTTTCTCCTTAGTATAAATGATTAGATTTTCAGTCATAGACAGGATTTGGGAAATAAATGAACTGCCTTTTTTTAAAGATAATATAGATTGAATGAAGTTAAGAAGGATTTGTACAAGCTTCTTTGACAAGGATGTCATGCATTTACAAGGAAAGTTCTATTAATAGCTTTTCTGGGAGTTACAGGCTGTTCCGTAGGGCTACTTTTAGTTATCTCCCAGCATTACAGTGATGAAAGCATATTTGTAGCATCCAAGTGGAACTTCTTTCTCACACACAAACATGCTATGAAATATTTCTGAAGGTTCTGTTTTGTCCACTGCTGATCATATTAAACTGAGTTAAAACCATAGCATTTTTGGCTTGATTAAAAAGAAACAAACTGTCCTGCCCTAACAGAAGATTTAAAGATGGGGGGGGGGGTGTTTAGCATCTGCGAGTTTGTGAATTGGCAGGCGATGTGCTTCCTGGTGCCTCTATATTCATGCACATGCATTGCCGTTAGAATAAACCATGGTTAATATCTGTACATAGTTTTACAGAACCACATACATGAAACAATGGGATTTAATTTAATCATCACTAAACCATCTCTTTTTCAGTGGCACAACTGCAAAAAAATGGCTCAGATCAAGTCCATCGTCACCCACCTTTCCCACATCCCCAGAGTTAATTCAGAAAGAAGATAAATCCTGAAGAATAGTAAGTACAGCAAGTGGCTAGAAAACTACCCTCCAAATTACAAAGGAGAACACTAATTAGTCAGCAATTATTACTGTAAAATAGGAAGCATCCCTGATAAATAGGTGTCGTTGGAACAAATATTGCTACAAGAAGCCATATAAATGCTACCAGATGACTTCAATGTTCAAGGATGCCTTAAAGTACTAAATGATTCCAAATAAATATATCGGAGTTGGTCTATTCAATTTATGCAGGTTAAGAAAAATAGAATGAAGTTGGCAGAATGTATGAAGGAAAGTGGAACCAAGAGCTGTTTTTTCTTACATCATGTTTAGGTTGATCCTGAAATTCTAATTCAAAATATTAATTGTTTATAAGTAGATTCTAAATGTAGTATGTGTTTTTAGCAAGCGGCTACCAGATTATGTTTCAAAATGTATTTCAGTCTGGAGTTTTTATTTTCCTTAATGGAGTCCCAAATGGGAAGGGTGGAAACCTTTTTAATGAAAGAATGCTTAAAAACAAAAGAAGCCAATAATGTGGTTCTGTATGGAATTATTGACCTACTAAATGCGGTTGGATTTTGTGTTAGTTTGAAAATCAACTTGTTTAAGAGAAAAATGTAAATTGTCCATATGCTTTTATGTGGTTTTAAAGAGATTCTTTCTAATGACAAACCTGATGCAAAAAAATTAAAAGAAAATTTGAAAACAAGACGTACTGTTCTTTTAGTAAAAAAAAAAGACTGGATTGGAAGCATTTGTTGAGTGAAACCAATGTGCTATGTCCAATGAATACCTTACATTATAAATTAAACTAATTGGATGGATTCTGACATCGGGCTACAACAAAATCCTAATCGACCGCTAGATTTCACTAACTAGACTAAGGATGTTACATGAACTTAGCTCTTGGTTTCCTTCTCCTGGAGATTCTGACTCAGACAAAAAAGAAGTCATTGGATCCATTTTATAGTTCCTAAATGTGGAGGAAGTTTTAACAGGTTTTGATGTCCTGAAAATAAATGCTTCAAAATGTACTGAATGAGTGTCAAAATAATTTCCACCACATTTCAGAGAACACCATTAATCATCTCCGGCATTCAGTCTGGAACAAATAACCATATGAGAGGAGCACTATTAAAGTAGTATTCCTCCCCCACCCCCTCCTTTCCTGGAACATCAGAAGACAGATTTTCTTGTTCAAATGAATGTGTGTACTTTAAAGGTGCAAGTTGTTGCTGTAACAATTCACTCCCCCCCCAAACACATTTGTTCTCTCAAGATCAAACATTTATAAAGGACATCTATCTTCCCCTTAGGTTCATCCATTTTTATTTCTCCTCTACAGAAAATAGGGAAAAGGGTTCCATTTGAAATGAGCTATGATTTCATACGGCAGGTTCCTGTTTGCCTGCAATTCTTGTTTTTGTGCGGAAAAGAAATTTGTCTGGGGCAACTAAGATGGAAGGGTTTGCACCATTAACATCATCATGAGCAATACCTAGTGAAAAGCAAACAATGGATTAAAAGCACCTCTTCAGTGACATTCACAGTGAAACACACATCCTATTTTTGTTTTGTTATATTGCCTTTTGATATAGGCATTTGCTAAAACACCAATATACTGTTTCAAAAGACTCCATTCTCCTTATATTCTCTTTAAAAAGAGAGAGAAATGTTCTGATTCAGGTGCTATAATATAAATGCAGAGGTTTCAGTTGTTTGTTTAAGATAATCTAGGCTAATTTGAATACACATCTGTTTGTCTATCTTCTCCAAGGGGTATGCATCTTCCTTTCAATTTAGGCCCATATTTGGCCTAAAAAGGTAAACCAGGGGCCAATTCAAGAAATAGCATGGATAGTGTGGAAGGAATAAAAATTAAATTAATATTTGATTACTATGAAACATAGTTAAGATTATTATTCTTTGGTACTAAATATAACTAAATGATTCATCTTTAAAATGAAGCTTCAGTTTAGATTTGTTGAGAATATGCTGAGGAGGCAGATGAGGATTTTTTTCCTATCTAATCTTCCCTCCAGTTTCCTTGGAGGATCCATTTATATTCAATTCCTCCTTTCATAAATAAAGATACTTAAGATTTTTTCCCCCTTCTCTCACATGAGGAATGATAACCTGATAGCTTTTTAAGTTCTTGGATGGTTGCATCCAAGTGTTTTGGTAGTGTATCTTTGCCCCACACAGTAGTGCAACCCACTCATGAGAATGTTGAATCCATTTCTTCCTTAGTGAAACTCCTTGGTGTCTACTGTGCACCGAAAATGATTTACTGAGGAATGAGAGTGTTTTTGTTTTTCAAATTTCCTAATTCCAAAGGTCACTTAAAATTTCCTGATGGAGCCATGCTCATATTCACAACTTCTGTGGTTTGCTGCATCCAGAGTGGGATGTACTGCATGTCTATCTTAAGGGGGATGGTTAAGGAAGAAAATTTTTTTCTTACTTCTTCCTTTTATTGGTAAAAATATTATTAGCATCAGCTCCAGACTTGTATAGTCTCAGTGATTTTATTTATGTGTCTGAGGAACAATCAGATTTTGGAACTAGTGTATGGATGTTACCATTCTACTTTCTCCCTGAAGCTGAATATTACAGAGAAAACATCCATAGCTATCTATATTAGTTGAATTTGTATCAGTGTACTTCTGGCATAAAGGTATGGAGCTCCCTGGTTGCCCTCCAGGCAACATGATTGTTCCTCAACACAAATATTCCTAATCAGTCCATAGTAAATTAATTGTATTTGTTTTAACTCTTCACAATTGATGGATTATAATTGTAATTCACTCAATAAGATTATAAATTAGAAATTTTTTAGATTATAGAACATCATTAGTATTATTTGGTATTTGGTAAAAATAAATATACAGAAAGAGACATTAAGAACTATAGAAACATTATTTCATTTTATCCTTTGATCAAAAATATTTCCTTTCCCAGGTATCCTATTTTCTAATAATTTTCATGTCGTGTTAAACTGCCATCTCTGAACTGAACTATCTGCAAGTAGAGCTGAAGGTTATTGAGCTTTGCCCATGCATTCAGCAGTTCTTCTGGCTACAAGAGGGAAGATTATTTTACACATTACTTAGGAGGGTAAGGAATCAGTGATAATAAAACAAGACATAGTAGAAGCTGAAAAAATTTACAATCTAAGAAAGTCATTTTCCTAATGCCTAAATAAAATAAAATTAAGTCTGCCAAATATATGTGTATGGATGTGTGTACACACACCCATGCATCTTTCATGATTCTATACACAACACTAGCATTTATCTTTAAATGATTATTTACCAGATCCTTTCATTGCAATAGTATGCCAGTGAGTCTTCTTACGGACATGTTATTGTTTATGATCTGGAAGTTAAGACACCTTTGTGCCTTTGGAACAATTTATTGTTCTCGTTAATGGCTAATTTATGAAAAGACAACTTATTAAAAGTACTTTTATTTCAAACCAACTGCTTGATTCAAGTACTTTTCTTTCAAAATTGCTATTAATAAAACAGTTTAACCAACTTTCCCATGGCTTAGGGGCATGAAATCTGGTACAGTCAGGAGACAACATCGACACGACTGCTCCAGAATAAGGATCCTTTTCACATGACCACACACTTGCCTTTCAGTTTTTCTTTTCTTTTCTGCTGCTTGCTTTTCTTGCCATCAATTTGTAAACTCACAGTCCTACGTTTCTCCAAATTCAGCAGCTCTTGGAACAACTCTTTGACATTGTGGTTCATTTTAGCTGAGGTCTCCATGAAGGCACACTTCCATTTCTTGGCCATGGCTTCTCCATCAGTAGTTTGTATCTCTCGGTTGTGGT
Source organism: Cerberus rynchops (assembly GCA_032468195.1). Classification (NCBI taxonomy): domain Eukaryota; kingdom Metazoa; phylum Chordata; class Lepidosauria; order Squamata; family Homalopsidae; genus Cerberus; species Cerberus rynchops. The sequence goes on from JANHFJ010002355.1 coordinate 22,199, forward strand.
CCTCATCGTTCTTGTTTCCCACCAGCATGATTGGGATGCTCTCTGTATCCCCTTTGATCTGACATATCTGCTCATAAATGGGCTTCAGTTCCTCCAAAGACTGCCGGCTGGTGACTGAATAGACCAAAATAAATGCGTGTCCTTTGGAAATAGACAAGCGCTGCATGGCAGGAAATTGATGACTCCCTGTTGTGTCCGTAATCTGCAAAGTGCATATGCTCTTATCACAGCTGATCACCTGCCGGTAAGTGTCTTCAATTGTAGGGATGTAACTATCTCTGAAGGTGCCTTTAACAAATCTCAGGACCAGTGAACTTTTGCCAACTCCTCCTGCTCCAAACACCACCACCCTGTAATCATTACTTTGCTCTGGCATGTTTTCTGATTTTTGTTTTTTTCAACCAGGAAGGAAAGTCTGCAGTGATAAAAAATATTAAAAAGTTATTAATAATCTATTTTTCAATAGTTCATCAAAAATATCAGAATGAAATATATGAAAACAGTTTGCAAAGTCATGAAACGTCACCATGAGAGAGAGTCTCTTTTACCCGACCTGGAACTTGCAATGCAGATCAGACCAATGAATTAATAGTAATTATTGATACGTTGAAATCATTATGGGTACTTGATTTCAGGATGCAAACAGAAAATGTTTGTTTATTATCAGATTCACCTTAAAAGCTACCTAACTGCTGAATGTTAGGCGTAAGGTTGAAAAATTTTATGGATCTGCCAAAGCTAACTCATTGCTATGATTATATTGAGGGTGAAAGCCATATTTCTATATCTAATTATTTCCTTGGTTTCTGATTAGATGAAACTCATTAGGAGATACAAAAATTGAAAGATGCTTTGGATTTTGCCTTGCTAAGACAAGATTGCAAGATAAGACTTGCCTTAGCAGCCCCATCTTAGAATCTTTTCTCTCTTCCAAAAACAAGAAGAGGCTTTGTCACTTTGGTTATACTAGTGCAGAAACTTCTCCAAAATATGCAAATGATAGAGGAGATAAGAAGCTCATGGAGACTTCAAAATGTGCCTAAATCAAATACATTAAAGTGATGCAAAGTACTTCATTGATACAAATTACATTGTCTTTCTTTTCTTGACAAAGAGGATAATGTACTGCTTTGAACAGGCTAAGCATTCATTGCTCTTATCTTGGCTACTGTATTAATTTCAAATGTATTTTATAACAAATGCTGATAAACTAAACATGGTTCAATATGATTGCTGAAAGCCAAGGGTGATTAGTTAAAATTAGGCTTGGAATTATTAACTTCACTGGCCTACTTTAGGGCAATTTTCTTTATAGATAATTAATCTGTGTATCAATTCTAAAAACATGCAATGCAATATGGAGAGGATGTGATATTATCTGTGATTTCAGAAAATTTCAAGAACTTTCCATCAGGATTTTTTCCCCTCAAATTGAGGGAACATATGAACTTCTTGATCTTGTTTTTGAAGTGAAATTGGTGCATCAAGCATCCTACATAAATCTCTGCTTTGTTTTTGATATGCAGAATGGGCAGCCCTCTGAGGTTTTTAATATGTTCCATCCCTTTTGTTCCTTTCCCTCCACACATTTCCATATAAAACTCCATGTTGAGAAACCATTGTAATCCTGTGGATTCATGAATTAATGAAACATCAACAAAATTTGTGTGTATGGTGCTCTGCTAATCATAAAACTACATGTGAACATCAGCAAAATATCACATTGAAAGGAAATAAATGGCTAAATTACACATACATTTTCAGAGTTTACACATGCATGTTCACACTATTGGTTATACAAGAAGAGGGTCTATCAAGGGAAAGAGGAAGTTGAAGAAATGGAATGCTGCAACGGCTACAAAACTTCCCAAGCAGTGAGAGCCAAAGTAAGTCAACAGACCAATAAAAGAATAGAACAGAAGGAAACTCTTTCATCTCACTGTAAAGATAAGAACTTGCTGTCTCTATACAGCCTTCCTTAGGGCACTTTCATGTGCTGAGCCTCTTCTGCTATTTCTCTTTGGCAGCTGAGATGATTTATTAGAAACCCAGCTGAAGTACAAGAACCAACATTACAAGTTTCCAGAAGAAAATACTGGCGCTTTGTCCTTTACATGGCTTGAGGGGGATCATTGTTTCCCCAGTGAAATTATCCCTGAACTTCATTCACTTTAATAATTTCACAAGGAACATGTTGGCTTTTAATCGATCTCCTAGTAGGAATGATGGGAATTATGAGTTGCTTATAAAATGTGTTTGATGGAGTAGAGAGTGAAAATAGTGATTATATTATGGAAGTGTTCTGAGATTTAAAAAAAATCAAAGCATTCTGAGGCTTATGCGAAACTGTAATAAAAGTAATAAACTGCTTACTTGAGCCATTCAAATGGAAATTCTTAACCATTTTTGCTTCAATTGAATAATGCATTTACCACTCTAAAAACCCTGGGAAAGTATTTATAGGATTGCAGCATAAATTTAGCAGCTATCCTAAAATTTAGCAGCTATCCTAAAAGTTAGATAGATATATGATTGGGGCTACAAAGATCTTCTGAGAGACAGTGAACTGCCATTTTAGGTTTGCATATTTTCTCTCATCAGGCTTTGAATGTGTGTAGGAATTGTCATGAATTCATATAACACTGCAGCTTTGTCATGTGGATGCAATTTGAAACTGGGAAAAAATGCACATACTTAAACCGATTTAACAAAATTCAAATTAGTTTTTTTTTTAAAAAAAACTTGAAAATTGAAGTGAAAAACCAGTAAAGATTGCTCTGAGATGTTCTGTACATGTTGCCACATTTATTAGCACCGATTTAAATTGCTTTTATAAGCTCTGATTCTGAAGGTTTTAGAGGCACTCTAATTGCTAAATATGGCTGAACAAGATAAGTCTAATATTACAATTCTCATTAGTCAGCGCAAGTAATTATTAAAGAATCTCTCTAATGAACATTTTAATTACAGGCTCTAAACAGGCTGATTTCAGAAGATTTTTTTTTATGCTCCTTTCCTTGTGGGAAGAAGGAGTTCCATAGAATATTTAAAGAGTGTTCACAAATGAAATTAAAATCAAGGTTTTCTAAAAGGGATGTCTTCATCATTATCATCTCAAATTGGTGTTCTCCAGATGTGCCTCACCACAATTCCCATCATTCCAAGCAAATCAAATGGGGGGGAAATCCAAAAATAAAAATGTCTTCAACACAATATTGCTCAGGCAATAAATGTATTCCTTTCTTGCTGCTTATTATAAAGCAGTTTTGTCTCGTTTGCAGTTTTTTTTCTACTATCTTTATGTTAGCAATAGTAATATTATCAGTGTATTAATCAAGTTTACTATGTGTTGATAACATGAGGGCCACATAGTTAATACCAAGTGCAATAAATCTTCCCATACAAAATTGTTCTCCTTCTGAATGAGTTTTATTTTTTAATTATTTTAACATGTAAACAATTTTGTACATACTGTTACGGTTATGCATTAATTTTTTTAAAATGTGTTATACATATTTAAAAAACAAAATAGTTAAAATTGCATAGCATGCTAAGCCAAAATGAACAAAACCTGAATATGTCCACTTGATCCTTCTTTGAGATGTATGGGTACATATCATGCAACCACAAGGCGTCAATTTGTCTTCAGCCATGAAATACATTTAGTGAAGAGACAATTCTACCTTATGGTACCCATTATGTGATGCCCCCCAATGTTATTTCAACACTCAACATGTGTCTTTTAGCCACAAAATAACTCCTACCCCTGACTGGGGATGTTGGCTTTGTAAGCATCTTAAATTACAATTTGTTGTCTTCAACTTCTGATATTGAAGAAGTGCTTTTACTGTTTTGGGGGTTTTATTATTGTTGAAAACCACCTGG
>JANHFJ010002355.1:26183-38901 GCA_032468195.1 Cerberus rynchops
ACCTGGGTTTTTGTTTTGTAAAATGGACAATGACTGTCCATCTTCCAAAACAAAACCCAGGTGGTTTTCTTGGAAATTTAAGTTGTGCTCCAAATGTTACAAAATGCCAATAAAATTTCAATGCCATGTTTGGAAATATAACAAAACCTGAGGAGGTGTTGTACATCCGTACATGTTTCAGTTGTCCATCTTGAGAGTAAGATGGACAGCCTAAGGCTTAGGCTGCAAGTGCATACTTACCTGAGATTAAACTCCACCAAACTGGAGTCTATCCTTGATTAGGCAAAATAGGATTGCATCATTAGAAATTAATCAAAGCATAGCTTTTGTGCTGTGCATATGCAAAATCTTGCTGGTGGATCTGTTCCATTTTTACTGTCCTACAAAAGAACTGCTTTTTAAGCAGAATGCTAATCAGAAGAATTAATGATTTCAAAAAAAGTTTCCTGAATCAATTTAGTGTAGTTTATGAGACTAGCCAAGTCATACTAAATTTAGCTAAGAAGCAAAAATGTCAGATTTAATGAAATATAATTAGAATTCTTCAGAGTTTTTTTCCTGAGCAAACAAATATTACAATACTTCAGGTTCTTTAATAAGATCCCTATAGTGCAATTCTTTTTGTCCTTGAATGCTGTACCACAAAGATTAGAGCAGACTGAATTGCTTCTCCATTATCAAAGAAAGGTTATGATAGTTTGTACACAGCATGCCCCCAACTCCATGGAGATAAAATTAGAGGCTAGCAGCAATCACATTTATATCCACTGGGGGGAAAAATGGAGACAGTTTGGGGTGGCTGTAAATTTGCCCTTCCATGCTTCCTGGAGCTCCAGAATCCTAGTGCCTCAAAATCTGTATAGAAAATTGAATTCCAGTTGGATTCAATGACTGGAGAAACAGCAAAATGTTAGGAAAGAGAATCAGAAGGTTAAATCCCTCTTTCTACCTTGTCCCCACTCCCAGCCAAATAGGGAAAAATGGATTATTCACCACTTCATTTCCAACTATCTTCCCTGTTTAAATGTGCTTTGAATTAAACAACCAATACTCTAAATTCAGGAGTATTATTTACATTAGATAACAAGTGATACTGAAGATAAAGCTGATTGCACAGATTGCTTCAAGAGAAGGACCATATGATGGTAAGGAATAAGTTTGCTAGAACTGCAAGCTAAAGCCAACTCTTTTTCGTTTCCAGGAATAGAGGGTACCTTCAGACCAATTTAGATAGTTTCCAAAGGGAGTGGATAAAAGTCAAGGAAGTTTGAGCTATCAATAGTTACTTATATTGACAGCAGTTATTACCTCTACAATCTCAGTCCATATATTTTAAATATCAACTGCTAATGAACAATAATTGAAGAGGCATATTTGCCTCCTATAAAATGTTTGTAAACTTCTTCAGTGCCTTTGGCTATCCATTTGCAAAATACCCTAGTCTGGTGTCCTCCAGATTGTAACTCCAAGAATTTTGCAATCCAATAATCTGGAGATTGCTAAATCAAAAAAGTTGATTCTGAGCCAAAGTGAGTTTACATCATGTTTTATACGGGAGCACCTTTAATGACTTTTCTGGTTTCAAAACACTGAGTACAATAGAACAATAAAAAAAGCCCAACCTTTTAAACATGCATTGCATACATAGCACATGTGTAAAAAGGAGCACAGTTTCAATCAGTCACACTTGATGTTTTCAAGCTAGTGAATGTCTTGTCACTCTTTTCTCGATAAACACATGGTGGACATGTCTATCACTGATTGGCCACTAGGCCATGTTTCCAATTACACCAGGTATATAAAGTTATTAATTTTGTTCTTTCGAAAGTAATCAAAATAATATTTGGATGTCACTGAGCTCAATTTAATCATAGAAGAAAAAGCATTTACACCAGCTATTTTTAAAGCCATATTAAATATTATATATTACTCAAGGATGTATGATGTTATTATCCAATATACATTTATTAGATAAATGTATTATCTGGGTGCCTTCCCAGATAATAAAAATATAGGATTGTTCTGTTGGTAAACATGTAATTACAAGAAAACAGGAAGTTTTGAAATTTCAATATCAAAGAAAGCCTGGACAGTACTGCCAATTAGTGATGATCATAGTAGAATGGAGGGATTAAAACTATGTTTCAAGTTAAAGCATTCAATCTTTTCAGCTTTCCTGCATTGAAATAGTCTAAAAAGGAAGAAGAGGCGAGCAAATCATTTCTATGTTGGTTTTAGTCCATTCCAGACATCTGGACAATCTTGAAATATATTAATAGCATTGGGAATAAGAATGCCAAATTATCATGCAAATTTCTTCCTTCATCATGAAAAACACCCTCAGGGAATGACTGGAATCACTGCAATTTATTTATTTATTCTTTTTTTTGTTTCTTTCAATTTAAATAACTGCCCATCTCATAAAAAGTCACCCTGGGTATCATACAATAAAAATAGAATCCACAATTTCCTTGTAAACCAGGTATTATACTAACAGAAATGCCTTTGTGTAAATGTATATTCATGCATAAAAGGGGACTTTAATGCAGAAATATGAGGCTTTTGTATGCTGTGAAAAAGAATATAACATACAAAGGATTTTCTGATCACACCTCATACCTAAAGAAAAAGAGACTAGGATAGCAGAGATATTTGTAATTTTAAAAACTTGAGCTAAAAAATAAGCTTAGTGAATATAGCATATTGGTTTAATCTTTGATCCAATATTAAATTATTAGGGCATATGAAATGTGAGGGGGTCCAGAATACTTTCATAGAGAGGTCAACTTGTGTTTAGAAAATACCATCTATATATGTCAAACATAGAAGTTGCTCATAGTTGGAAAATTATGGTATACAGCACTACTAATATTGGCAATTGTCTGTTATATAAACTTAATGGAAACAAAGGAGACCAGCAAACTCAAATCAGAAGCATGGATCTAGTCCTAGAAAAAGAACTACCGCAGACAGGGTAAACTGTATGCAGCTAATGCTACCTAGTACAGTGTGAAGTATGCTTGAGATGGAACATACAGGGAAAATTTTCTGAGCCTAGAAAGTATAATAACATGGCTAAAGTGTTCAAACTTATATAAACAATTCCTATTCATAAGTATCAAAGAGCATGAATCTGTGAAGATAATTACTTCATAGCCTAATCAAGGCAGACAGAAGAGATATAAAAATGAAAACAGAACCTCCATACTAGCTTATATAATGGATACTGGTTTGTAATTGTTGTCTAATTGCTGAAGCTGGGTATAACAGATTGATGTTTAAGCTACCGTAACCTGTATTCAATAACCAAGTGCCCAAAGTTACATCCCAAGGAACTTTGCTACTTTGCAAAAGTATCATCTATCTCTGTAAATGACATAAAGAATGTTGTGCAGCATCTGTTTTGCAGAAACCTAGTGCAATTGCCTGACTGCCAGACTAATTCAGAATATCGAATATACATGTGAATGGCACATAAAAGAGTCAATCTTAAACCATCACATGCACCAAAATATAATGTATTATATTATAATCCAAAAATGATTTCCAGTTTAAGTTGAATTCTGTATCAGGTTTATTTTTAAGGTACAAAGTTATCACTGGCACTTCAGTGGTATGATGTTAATTTGACTTTCAAACAAGGCAAAAGTTTAATGGAGGCAGATGAGATCTTGAGCATGCTGTATTTCCAGATCAATTTTCAAAAGGAACTATGATTACAAAATCCAGATGCGTGGCAAAGAAAAGAGCCATTCTTCAACCATCGCATAGGCCAACGAATAGCAGAGGCGACTAAAGCAGATGAAGTTCTTAAGGAATTTAAGGCAATCCAAGGATTTACAAAAAAGCAGGCAATAAGTAATCTCTATGATTGCTTTTGAATATATATTTGAGGTTCAAATTCAGCAATGAGTTTAGGAGAAAAATTTCATTTGGGTTATTTAATTTCATGTAGAACTTTGTACAGTATATTAACTTTTGTCAAACTTTAAAATGTCTTCGTTGTCCTAAGCTTTGAAGATGATGGTGATCAACTTCCCCGGGTAAAAAAAAGATAGATAGAATTTTAGTATAGGCTAAATTTATTGTATTAATGTGACAGCTTCAACTTTGACAATTTCTTTGATATTATTCCTAAGTCACTATTATATGTAATTAGTTTATTAAATTTGAATTCCACCACTGCTTCCCACTATAAAAGCTGGAATAATATTTACTTCCTCTTATTCTGTAACTCAAAGGCAACGAGAAAGATGGCTGATTCTTAATTTTAAACTTGCTAATTGGCTTCTTCCTGAGATTGTTCTGCACCCAGTATCTGCTATCAAAAGTAATTGCCTCAATTTGCCTCATGGTAATGTAGAGGAATACAGAGATGATATAATATACAGCAATTTTTTCAAAACCATCGATTTAATCTGGAAAGATAGGAGTGGGAAAGGAAGAAACTTGAAACTGACCCATCTTGATTCTTTTTTGTATAAGAGGGGAGGGAATGAGAAAAGAAATTGTGTCTAACTTTCAAAATTCTGTTATTATGGCATATATCAATTACCGGTAAGCAGAGTTCCTCTGTTTCTTGGGTGTCTGCTTCCTGATCAATCTGGCTTGATGACCAGTATGGCTTCTTCTAGAGTGCCTAATGCAAAATTGTTAGGTGTATTTCTATTTTTATTAAAAAGTTAATATAATTAACTGTTTAATAAAAATGTCTGCAATAATTTAATAATAAGTAAAGGTAAAATAATTATCTAATCATAATTTCTACTGTTTTATTCCAATAGCGATCATGCAGTGCTACTTAAAGTCTAGTCTAGTGTGGCATCAGTACTCATAAATTAATATAAACATGGACCATCTTCTTATGATCATTTGATTGCATCTGCCAGAGAAGAGTATAAAAACATAAGAAGAGTTCTGCTGAAATGCAGGCAAGTGGAATGATCTAATCCAGCATTTTGTCATAGTTTGATCAACCAAATAGATCTGGGGAAATTCACAAGAAATTTATGGAGAAATTTCACAGACATGAAAGCAATAGCTCTATCTAGTCAGTCGAATTGTTTAATTTTTTTAAAATTGAACTTTAAATATATATATATATATATAAGCAAGAAAAAAATTCTGAAAAAAGAAGACAATATAATTCAAGTGAATAAATTACGGATTTAAAAATATCTTGGAAAATATACCCTTCTAACATGCTGCTAATTAGTTGTAAATTGTTAAGTGTATTTTATATAACTTTTAAAATGCTAACAATTACCACTAAATTTAAAATGAATATCAAGATTCATGTGTTAATGTAATATAGGTCACTGAATAAATTCAATACAATTGTATATCATAATAAATTCAATCCACATTATTAAGAGTCTGATGCCCCTTCTGAAATTGGAATATATAGATAAACACAAACTTGGGGTGTGGTGGCAATCCATGTCAATTCAATTTCAATTTCAATTCAATTTCAATTCAATTAAATCCTTTATTGTCAATGCACAACATGTGTGCAGCGAAATTGAATGAGCCTCCATCCGTAGTCATACAAAGCACAGGACACAGAATACATTCAAATACATGTATTATATTAATAGTCTAAGACTGGTTTCCAGTTTAAGTTAAATTTTGTTTCAGGTTTACTTTTAAAGTACAAACTTCTGAGCATGCCCCCACAACTTGTTAGTCATTCTTCCATTGAAGGGCTGGATACCTTTCAGTAAGAAATATATGGTAACTCTGCAGTACTTATCACATCTAAGATTAATTCAGGATCCCATAAAGGTTTGATAAGGTTCAATAAGAATGTTATAGGTGGAAGGGAGAATTCAGCTTCTAATATTTATCTCATTTTAACATGGACTGTTTTCCAAAATTGCTACCAAAAACAAGTAATCCAAATAGGTCATAAAATGTCAGCAATTTACTTTGAACTTCAAATTGAAAGAAAATTGGTATAAATTGTTTTTATTACTAAAATAACTATTAAAAAAACTGTTGGAAATGCAAAGCCACTAATAATTAAACAATACCACCTTAGATTCTGAGGACTAGTAACCGCTGATAGCCCATTCATCTACAATGTTCCAATCCCCATTCAAACCAGCTAAATTTATGATACTATCACATTTCCTAGCACCAAAGCCCATACTACCCTTCCTGAAAGTCTCTAATTTTAAAAAGTTACTTTTTAGAAAAATGCAAATGGATTGAATTTATTTATACAGCTTTTTTTACTTGACAATAATTTTGCGATGGTTTATCAAACAATTTCAAAATTTAAAATTCTGTACTGAGCTTTGAGTGTAATTAATATTTTAATAATTTAATAAATTGGTGCTTTAAAGCAGAGCTTTGGGGATTTTGAAAAAAGCAAACAGATTATTAAAATAAATCATTCCAAAATGATAAATATAAAAATTATTTTAGGTCTGGAATATGGGACGATTAAGATCACTTGTGAAATGTAATAGTTTTGCTTATATGATTGATTGTAATGTATATAATGGAAAGGACAGTATATTTTTAAAACAAAATCTCATGAGTTCTTTTTTAAAAAAATAATTGGAAGTAGGGTGATTTTACCAGGACCACTAGAAATCTACATTAAGGAAGAAAAATAAAGAAATAATTATGCAATCTCATTACTCCGCACTACTGATTTTTTAATGTGAGTTGTTGAGCATTCGAGGAAGGAACTTGAAGCAAACTGGAAGTTGATAAGCTTTTATCTCAGTTCCTACGCTTTAGAAAACACTTTAGAAAGAGGAAAAAGTGCTGGTATTGTAGTAGTGGCCAATCCATTCTATTTCCACAGTCCTTATGCAAAGTTTTTTAATATACATTTTATTGCTTTTAAAAGTAATAAGGAAAAAAAGAAAAGGTACAAGACATAAAATTAGTTGTACCATATATTGTGCTTTTTGCTGTTCTATTTTGCCACTTATTTTTAAGGACTTATGCTTTTTTTTTCTTCATTACAACCATAATGCAAAGTTTACTCTGTTAGATAAAAAATGTAAAGAACGCACTGACAGGCCTTTCAGAAAAGAAATAAAATGAGTCAAGAGATTTAGAGGATGGTCCCTGGAATCTTTTCCCCACATTTTGGAAATGCTTTATAATCCTTACTTTCTCCCTTTGATCTAGATGCTCAGTGCAGCAGAGATTGAAAAGATGAACTATATAATTTTTTATTCAGATTGTAATAGCTATAGATATGGTTGCAAATGTAATTATTTATCTTTTTTAACAAGCTAGACAGACAGACAGTAGATAGAAAGAACAATGACTCAATTTAGGGTAATTATCCAGTAGTTTTTAGGCATTGTTTATAACAATCAGGATAGAAGCATCACAGCTGCCTGATTATCTCCACAGGAAACCATATGGTAATGCAAAGAAAAAACGAAATATTACACTGAATCTTGGAAAATGAGAATTGCAAGTTTCATTATGGTACAGGCTAAATTTGTGGTTTTAAAAGTTTGAGCAGTAAAAGACAGACTTGTCTACCAATACAGGTAGTCCTTGACTTACAACAGTTCGCTTAGTGACTGTTCGAAGTTACAGTGATTTAAAAAAAAGTGATTTATGACCATTTTTTAACACTTACAACCATTGTAGCATCTCCATGGCCACACAATCAAAATTCAGACATTTGGCAACTGACTCATATTTATGGCAGTTGCAGGGTCCCAGGGTCATGTGATCACCTTGTGTAACCCTGTGACAAACAAAGTCAATGGGGAAACCAGATTCACCCAACAGCTGTGTTACTTACTATCTTAACAACTGCAGTGATTCTCTTAACAACTATGGGAAAGACATCATAAAATGGGGCAAAATTCACTTAACAAATGTCTCACTTAGAAACAGAAATTTTGGGCTGAATCATGGTCATAAATTGAGGATAACCTGTGGTTTCTTTTCCCACTGGAGCTATTCTGCAACATCTGGCACATTTTATTAAGTATGTAATACTCATTTCTTTCAATGGAGCTCCCCAAAGTCAGCAAATAGCTTTTGGGCTGCAATTCTCCTCCATGCTGATTAGGTTAGATTATTGTTTGTAGTCCAACGTGTGTGATACAAATATTGTAATCTCCCTAAACAGATTTTTTTCCAGATTACTCATTATTGCAAAGAATTTGGGGTTTTTTTTGAAAAAAATAAAATACTCCTATAATGAAATTCCTCCAGTTTAAAGCTGTTTCATTTTATACAGTACATACTAATATAATTACAGATTTTTTAAAATGAGAGGTTTTGATGACAGTAATATTTCGCAACACTAAAAGAGAGCTTCAGAATCAGCAGATTTGAAAAAGAATAAACCATATAAATAACTATAGTTTCTTGATAAAAATATATAGAAGATTTGGTCATAGAGTAGCACATCCCTACTAGATATTTCTTACAGTCAATACTCTGGCCATATTGTTTTAATAACCTAGTGTAGAGTTAAAAAATATTCCACAAGATTTTGACAAAAGATGCCAGTATGGCTAAATTCAAATGCTTCTTTGTATGTATTTCTTCATTTGTTGACTAAGATTACAATTGGACATTTGTGCATCACTATTGAGCTGTAGTCCTTGCTTACAAATAATTGTATATAGTAAAATGAAAGCCATATTTTGCAGAATTTCCCCAATGGGAAATTCTATATTAATATTATGCTATGACACAGAAATACAGTTGAACACAGTGAGGCTTTTTTCTGAATATAGAGTTATAGATTTGTGTAAATAGTGAAAAATTATCCAGAATTGATATCAATATCAGTCAACGTTCAATTTTTTTGTCAAAACAAGGAAATTTATTACTCAAACTTTTAAAAAAGTATGATTATGTGGAACAGAAACATAAATACCTTTATGTTAAGGTATACCTTTATACCATAAATACCATAATATGAAGATAGGCACTTGTATTAAAACATGCAATGCCAGAAACTAAAGATATCGTGATGTTTCACATATTCTTTTTTAAAGGCAAAAATAATGAGGAACAAAATAATCATAAAATGCTGATTTTCCATATCTCCTTGATTAAAATTAACTTCGGGAAAATGGTTATCTGGGTTATTAAGACATTCCTTGGCTTATAAATATAAAGGCATCTCTAAAGATTACTTGCTGTAAACATACTAAAGATGATATTATTATTATTATTATTATTATCATCATCATCATCATCATCATCATCATCATCATCATCACCATCACCATCACCATCACCATCATCATCATCATTATCAGTATTATTATTATTATTATTTTGGTTTAAAATAATATCCTGATATCTGCTTCTTACAGTTTGAACAAATTCAGACACATTTGCCAAGGCACGTAAGGCAAAATTCCTGAGCCTGTCACTAAATATTCAGAACATTTTGAAAGATGCTGAGCTACATAAAGTTCCCTTTTGCAAAGCATCCTTTTGCCTTTCAAAATCTATCTATCTATAGATCTATATGAATGATCTTTCCCATCCTGTCCCCTTTTTTTTAAAAAAAAAATTCTCTCCCCCCCCTTTTTTTTTTTTTTTTTTTAAATCCTATTTCTAATGCTTGGACAGAACTAAACATTCATTGTACATTTATTTCCTTGGATAAAAATCTCTAACATTCAGTGAGCATCATTATGAGTTCCTTATAGAACAGAGATTTGCAAAAGGAAAAGCAACAACAACATAGAAACTTACCTGAGGGAAATAAGCCTGACCTATACCATTCAGTTTTTGTCTGTCATAGTAATACAGAGATTTGGGAGGGAGGGAGAGAGAGAGAGAGAATCTTTTGCTATGACAGATAGCTGGCTGATTTTCTTCTATCCAGCTGAAACTCAGTTCCCTTTTCCTCTTTTATGACCAATCAGTAACTGTTCTGGGGAGCATTTTGTATTGCTTATGGGGCTCATGGGCTTACCTTCTGCCTTCCTATTTGGACGCTGAGGTTGTGGTTAATGCTAGTGCTAGGGAGTGACAAGCTCCCTCCAGTCACACTCCTTCTTCCTCTCGGCGGTGAACCAGCTGTAGCTTTAGCTGCTGCTTCAGCTGCTATTAGTACCTCAATGGCGACAGCAGATCTCATCTAAGCTTTTAACTGCCACCTACTGAATAAATAGGGGATGCACATCTTTTGCAAGGAGCTGCATTCTGCCTTTATATATTTATTCAGTGGCTGATTTCTGGTCATTCCTTTTTGCCATGCAGGGAGTCTTCCAGAGCTCAGAAATATTATTCCATGAACAGCTCCAATTGTGCCTGGAAAGTAGCTTTCTTCTTCTAGCATCAAAACTCAACTGGAAGAAATTGGGATCAGGAACAGTAAAATTTCATCACCAGAAAATCTAAAAAGTTGGCCAGGTTCATAGCTTTGATTGGCATAGGGCAGAGGTGTCAAACTCAAGGTTCATGAACAGACCTGACCCATGGGGTGCTTAGATCTGGCCCACAGGGCTGCCCTGGAAATAGCAAAGGACTGGCCTGCCCTGCAGTACCTCTGCCAGCAAAAATGGAGCTCAGGAGGGCCACGTGCGGCCCTCCCAGGCTCCATTTTCAGTTGCAACGGCTTCCTGCAGCCCTCTGCCAGAGAAAACAGATCTCAGGCACAGGCTCACCGAGCTCTATTTTTGCTGGCAGTGGGCTACAGGAAGCCATCACAGCTGAAAACGGACCCATGATGAGTGATGTTGAGCTGGCCACACCCACCCATACCACACCCACCCTGTTCATGACCGCTCCATCCCCCCGAGGTCCAACACAACCTGATGCAGCCTTCAATGAAATTGAGTTTGACACCCCTGGCATAGGGTGTACACTTGTGACAATTTCCAGCAGATCCAATCACAGATGAAAGTTCATCCTCTGGCAATTTTTGGATGCTCTTGGTGGGGAAATTCTATTGTGGCAGACCCTGATTTATTCCAGTTGAGTAGTGGAGTATTTATTCAATAGCAGCTACCCATTTGCAAGCAGAGAAGTTGCTTGGTTTCATTGTAATGGATGAGTGGGAGATTTGAAGCAGTCACTAGAGCAGCATTTCTCAATCTAGCAACTTGAAGACATCTGGTACGTCGACTCCCAGAATTCCCCAGCCACTACTGCTATTAATGCATAATTGGATTGAAAAAGGAGTTAGAATAATACAGTAAAAGCAGATCAGTATCCTCATAATTATCACAAGACTTCTGAGTATTCTTTTATATAGAGGAAAAAGGATTGGGGTTTTTTTCAGTGTGAACTGAGATGGGCAGGACAAGACATTTTGGTTACTAAGCAGGGAAGAGTTTATTGACTGAAAACTCTCAGCATGAGAACTCTCAAACATTTTATTGGTTAGCTCTTACCAGTACTACAGAATCTCAAACATATCCTTCTATTGTCCTGATATCCTAAAAGACTCAAAAGAGCCTGATCTCACCTTGTGAAATAAGAAGACATGGACTACAGATAGTCCTCGACTTACAACAGTTCATTTACTGACTGTTCAGAGTTACGATGACACTGAAAAAAGTGACTGATAACTGTTATTCACAGTTACAACCTTTCCAGCACCCCCATGATCATATGATCAAAATTCAGATTTTTGGCAGTTGGTTCATATTTATGACAGTTGTGGTGTCCCAAAATCATGTGATCCCCTTTTGCGACTTTCTGGCTAGCAAAGTCAGGTGTATTTAACAACCGGGTTACCAATTTGCCAACTGCAGTGATTCACTTAACATCTGAGGCAAGACAGGTCATAAAATAGAGGGTGAAATCACTTAAGACGTCTCACTTAACAATAGAAATTTTGGGCTCAATTGCAGTCGCAGGTCGAGGACTACCTGTATAGAAAGGCTGCCAGAAAATGTCATGTGGTAAGTTTGGTGCTAAAGGAATGTTGATGTCAAAACTCATTTTCTGCACTTTAGACTTACTTAAAAAAAAAGCAAGAAAAAAGGATGCAAATAAGAACAATGAATGTTGTATGGGTATAAAATAAAGAGAAGCAATAACAATACTGCTGTTGCTATTATAAATTAACAATAATGAATGCTCAGCTTTAGAAGACGTTGCATGTAGTTGCTGTAGCATTTGGACCTGGCAATCCATTTTCTCAATCCTAGAAAAATCGAATCTTTGCTTGTTACTCTCAAGAATGTTCTTATTTTGGTTATAACTTTGCTGGTATTCAGAATACATGAAAACTAGGCCAATGAATGTGCTATAGAGAGGTAGTGTGGAATAGTGTCTAAAGCAATGCTTCTTAATCTGGCAGCTTTAAAATGTATGTATTTAACAGAACAACAAAGTTAGAAGGGACCTTGCAGGTATTCTAATCCAATCCACATTCAAGCAAGAGACCCCTGAAGATAAGTGGGGGGTATTCAATTACCATAAATTTATCATAAAGAAGCATTAGCATTCATAATTCTGCCATCCTTGTCTGGTCTACTTTGAAGGGCTCATAATAATACAGTATATGTCCATCACGAAATGTTTGTCTCACAAAACTGAATTTAGTATAAACTTAATGGGAAAAAAGTAAACATGTATAAACAAATTGGTTGTCTGTAACATTGGTGCCATAACATTTTTGAAGAAATTTTTGCAGCATTTAATAAGAGCTAGAGAAGTTTTGCTCCAGAAGACTATACAGTGAGCCCTCGCTACTTCGCGGTTCGACCATCGCGGATTCACGACTTCGCGGACTTTTTTCATTACGTAT
>JANHFJ010002355.1:73888-84381 GCA_032468195.1 Cerberus rynchops
GGATGAAAAGTTGCTGTGTCAATTAGCATTTCTGTGTGACATTACTAAGCATCTCACTGCGCTAAACCTTCAGCTCCAGGGATGGGACTATGTGATCACCTGAGTCATTTTCCCTGTTGCCAATCATTAGCCAAGTCACCACAGCTGTATTCTCAAATGCTCATTTTGTTGATAAACTGAGCATACTTGAAATGGAGTTTACATGTCGCTTTATTGATTTTGAAGCACAGACATTCAATTTTAGATGGCTCAGCAATCCATTTGCAGTTGACATGGAGAAAATACCTGTAAACATGCAGATGGAGCTGATAGAACTCCAATGTAACAGCACACTTAAGTAAAATATGCTTCTGAAGAGCCCGCACAATTCACTAGGTTCATCCCTGAAATGATTCTCCAACTCCGCCTACAAGCTGCTCAAATACTATGCATGTTTGAAAGTACATACCTGTGTGAACAACTTTTCTCTGTGGTGAGGGTGAACAAAAGTGCACAGTCACAGAAGTGTTCTAACTGATGCACACCTCCACTCTATCCTGAGAGTTTCCACAGTTCAGAACCTTACTCCCAACACAGATGAAGTTGTAGCCAACAAAAGATGCCAAGCATCCAGCTGGGACAAAACAGCATGAGAGAGAGAGAGAACTAAAAAGCGTATGTTTTTTTCTTTGTTTTAAATTTGTTTTTGCATATTAAAAACTTATGTTTGTTCTTTGTTTTAAATTCGTCTTTACAGATTTATTTGAAATATTTTTCATATTTGACATGTTAATCCTGTTTGGCCCATGTTAATACACTCCTGAATTTATATAATACAATAGTCTTACATGCAACTGGCCCTTTGAAATAATGCTGATGCAGTGAAATTTTGCAGGAAGCAAAAATTAGTCCAACTTCTGCCTTGAAAGCTCTCTGGAGATAAGGAGAGGATGGTGGGGCAGCATGAGGGAAGGCTACCCCAACAAGCTAGCATCCTTACCACTCATAATTGGAAACAGGGATTCCCTTTTGAGAAGGGCCAGCCTCCCTCGTGCAGGATCAAGGAGCATTGCTCCCCTGCCATCTCCTTTTGTTCTCTAGAGGTCTGTCAAGGCAGAAGTTGGACTCAGAGGAAACTTCTTCCTGCCAACTTTCTCCTCCACATTTCCACACACAGCAGCTGCGTCCTCCACCTCCTCCTTTCCTGGGAGGATGCAGCAGACAGGGAAATGCCAACAATGTCTGGGATTGGGAGAAGAACGTCTCCTTTGGCATGCTGTGCATACACACACATTCACACACCATTCCAAGCTTTATCCACATGTGAGCTTACAAACTGGCAATCATGACTGGGCTTGGGAGGAAGGCCCTCTCCTATGTGGTTGAAAGTCCCCAAATTTGGAATGTGTGTATGTGTGTGCATGCATGCACTTGGCTGCCAGCAGTTTGAGGAAGCAAGGAGCTTGTGGGGCACCAAATGCTTCCCACATCTAGTTGACTTGTTCTGTCACGATCCAGCTATCCCAAGAACCACGCCCAGTGAGCAGCGTAAGCTGGCCATGTCCACCCATTTGGCCATGCACACCCAGTTGGCCACACCTACCCAGTCGGCCATGCCCACCTGGCTCCCTGAGGTCAACCACAGTTCTTATGCAGCCCTCAATGACATTGAGTTTGACACCCCTCCTGTATGTGATTCATTAAGATGTACAAAAGCAAATGAGAAACATATGCATAAAATAGCACAGTAATAAAAGCATTATAGTTCAAGAGCGAAGTTCAAACTAAAATGTAATTTTAATGGTTTGAAAAGTTTTTAAAGTCAACAATTTAAATTCAATCAAATAATGACAGATTACAGAGAAGTGTTGTAATAAAATAAGTTCTGCTGTTCGTTTAACAGGTGAACACAGGGAACCTTTGCCTATGGATACGGAAGTTTATGAAAGTCCATATGCAGATCCAGAAGAAGTAAAAGCTAAAAATGTCACCCTTGACCGAAATTTACTGACTTTGGAAGAAAAGGAACTTGGTTCTGGTAATTTTGGTACAGTAAAAAAGGGCACTTATGAAATGAAAAAGTAGGTTATTGTTCCCCGTCTTTATGCTTTTAGTATACTCTTCTTTATTGGATTTAATTACTGTTATTACAGTAATTGTTAGAAAAAAATTGTATGAGACCTTTTATCTAACATAAAATTAAATATTAACTAGGTTCAATTAAATGAATATTGTTCATTTGCTATAACCTTCCAAAACACTTGGTAATTTAAAGTGAATATAGAGTTGTTTGCAACAGTAAACAACAGTACATTGCTTTAACTACATTAACTTTCAAGTCACAGATATTTGCACTGTATTCTGATTGTATAACAAAAATCTAACATGTTACTTTTCAACCAAAGATGCTGGCAGTTTTATTATGTCCTAGCTCAGTCAGAAGTCCCCTTAAATTCAATAATTGCATACTGAATTTCAGCTAATCTTCCTTATGAATATGGATATAATTGTAGCTTTAAAATTCAGTTTTGTGTACGTTTACACAGAAATTCCATTGAATTAACCTAGAAAGAGTAGTTTTAGTTTGCAGCCTAGCATAACAATAGTTTTATTTGAAATTATTTGTTAGAATTTTTTCATATGAAAATTAGCATTTTGATTTTAATCTATATATAAATTATATAACATATTTTTGGGCCTATAAGATGCACAGGTCTATAAGACACACCTAGATTTACAGGAAGACAGCAAGAAAAAAAGTTTTTGGCCTCCATGCATCCCATTTTCACCTCTTCCGGCCCCCAGAAGCACCTCCCGAACCCTCCACGCATCCCATTTTTGCCAGAAATGGGCCCATTTGGGCCTCAGAGTGCTTCTGGAGCCCAGAGAGAGCGAAAATGGGATGCACAGATGGTTTGGGAGGCCAAAAATAGGCCCGTATTTGGTCTATAAGATTCACAGATATTTCCACCCACTTTTGGGATGGGGGGAAGTGCGTCTTACAGTCCAAAAAAATACGGTAATTAAAAAAAATTCTATATATCTTTATTCTTTCTGTTGCGAAAAAATGTTTATATGTGCAATTTATATTTTATTTTATTTATGATTATTTATTTTTGGTAATAAAGCAATCTAATTTGAAAAAAAAAAAGTACAAAGTAAGAAAGAAAAATCTAGTATTTTATATTTATCAATAGTCACTGATTTATCAATAAATCCACTATTAGAACATGAATAGTACAAAATATTATTGTAACATATCACAGAATCTGTGCTATATTGTTGCATCCTTTTATTGATAGAAAACAATCCGGTTTGCATTTTTCAAAACAGATTGGTCACACATTTCTGACAACCATTCCTTGACAGATTCCAATTTCTTAACATAATTGTTTTGCAACCCATCATCACTCCTATGCTCAATACAAGCACAATTCTTGATAAACAGCCAAATTCCAAAGCTTCAACATTATATTAATATATTTTTAACATTTAAAGATGTTCCCACAAATCTATTAATATACTTCTATTTACTATCCCCCAAAGATACTAAATGATGACATTACCATATAATATGAGTCAATATGGGTCAAATACTATATCATATGGGTGAAAAATAACATTGGGGCAAGATTTTTATTAGCTAACCCTAGGTAAAATAAAAATATAATCAAATAGTATCTCTTATGGGCTAAATTTGGCAATTATTATCTATTTCCTTTGGCAAGTTCTTGAAATAATGTGGTAGGAAAGGTAAATTGAGTTGTGATAGGGACTCAAGAATATCTAACTCTTTAGGAAAATTCTATTTTGGTAAAATATTTAATTGGAAAGCTAAGATACAAGTTGGGCTATGATTTTAAATCAACTTTGATATAATGACTAGTTTAAGGATTTTGTCCAACTTCAAACTGAATTTTGGCTTCCCAGTTTGCAACAGTAGAAGTGTCTTCAACTTAAACAAGTTTTAAGGGATCAATATGGACCAGATGCTTTGTTCAAGGCACCTGAGTTGCTTTCTTGCTTGATGGAATCCAGTACAGAAATAAAACCTATAACTTTTGGTATCTCTATCAAAAGCGCAAGAAAAAAATGAAAGTAGACTCTTCTGGGATATTTCAAACATAGACTAAAGAATTTGGAACTTATGATAAAGAGCCACACTAATGGCTTCAGGATCTTAAAATATTAAAATGGTATCTACAGATTTGAAATTAAGGCTGATTCTGTTTGAAAAATGTCAGTAGAGCAAAGCAAGCAAGTACTGCTGACCAGCAAAATTTATTTTAGGGTAGAAATAAATACTTTACCAAAATAGAAATAAATAGGCCACCTCATTTTCAGCCATCTCCAAAGCTTAACATAATTATGTTTTCCTGGAATTCCTGTTACAGAGGAAAGAAAATTGTGGCTGTGAAAATTCTCAAAAATGAAAGTAATGATCCAGCAATAAAAGATGAACTCCTAAGAGAAGCAAATGTAATGCAACAGCTTGATAACCCATATATTGTCCGAATGATTGGCATATGTGAAGCTGAATCTTGGATGTTGGTAATGGAAATGGCTGAGCTTGGCCCCTTGAATAAATATCTGCTAAAACATGGGTGAGTTGACTGTAAGTTGGCAAGTTTTGACTAATAATGGGTGAAAACTAAATTAATAATTAAAACGACCATTGCTCATTGGAAAGTGCAGGTTATATGAAAATAACAGCTTTTGTAATATCCAAGGAATTGCTGAAATTGATGTTTCTTTGAATACTTCAAAAGCAAACATTTTCATAACAATGACATTTTCAAAATTAACATTTTCTTCTTCAATTTACTTTGAAGGCATATATACAGCTTTGTGACATACCACTTATTTTCACTACACGTGAATTTACTGAATACAAATATACATGGCTATACTATAAAGGATGATATATTTTGACTTGCCATTCCTGCTTACCTGAATGCATGGCTACAGTTTTGCTGGATTTAGTATTCCACAGGTACATTTACAGAGCATGCAAGTCACTGCAATATAGAAAAGTCACAAATATAAATGATTGAGTCT
This sequence comes from Cerberus rynchops, assembly GCA_032468195.1. Classification (NCBI taxonomy): domain Eukaryota; kingdom Metazoa; phylum Chordata; class Lepidosauria; order Squamata; family Homalopsidae; genus Cerberus; species Cerberus rynchops. The sequence continues at coordinate 78,926 of JANHFJ010002355.1, forward strand.
GTTTAGGCTAGAGATGGGGAACAATGGGCCCTTTATAATTTGTGGATTTCAATTCTCAGCATTACTGACTTTGGAAGAAAAAGAACTTGGTTCTGGTAATTTTGGTACAGTAAAAAAAGGAAGTTATGAAATGAAAAAGTAGGTTATTGTTCCCCATCTTTATACTTTAGGTACTCTTTATTGGATTTTGATACTGTTATTACAGTAATTATTAGAAAAAAATAGTATGAGACCCTTTATCTAAATAGAATTAAAAATTAATTCTGGGAGTTGAAGTCCACAGATCATAAAAGGGCCATAATTCCCTACCCCTGGTTTATACCTTCATCATGCTTCTTAATAATCATATTAATTGTGATATTGATCCAGTATGTATTCTTGCTAGGACAAGCCAGTGTAATTCTGTGAATTGAAGTCCACAAGTCATAAAAGGGCCTTCGTTTCCCACCTCTGGTTTAGGCAAACCTTTGATTTCTACAAGGTCTGCTTTCCTTAAAATTTCTATTGAATGGCTGGCATTTGCTTGTAAATCAACCTAAGCCAAGCTTTTCAGGGCACATTCCAAACATTTTTAAAGATCAGGACAAAGAAATAAGCAAAGAGCAAGAAAATATTAATTTTATTCTAAATTCTAAATTATTTATGTAGTTTAAAAGATTAATTCAACTGGTATGTTTATTTCCTGTATACTTAATAATAATAATAATAACTTATCAAATTAAAATTATGCTACATTAAAATTTACAATCCATTGAAAATTTCTGAAGGTTTCTGAAACTATACAAGACTGGAAGGAAAGTACTCCACCGCTGTTCTAGACTATTTGGACATTTCATGGATATAATAAAAATTTAGCAATAGTGTATGAAAAAGAATGAACACATGTGTTCTCTGCAATTCTGGGAGAGAGGGCAGTATATAAATTAAATAAATAAATAAATTAAATAAATAAATAATTCAGTTGGAATAGTTATTCAATTCTATCATGAGTATCTGCTTCCTCCTGAGTGGACGTGAGGAATCAAGAATGTAAAAAGAAATAAGTTTCTAAAATTCTGGTTTGATTTTGCAGAGATGTCACAGAAAAGAACCTAATAGAGCTGGTACATCAAGTTTCCATGGGAATGAAATATTTGGAAGAAAATAATTTTGTGCACAGAGATTTAGCTGCAAGAAATGTGCTTCTGGTTACACAACATTATGCCAAAATCAGTGACTTTGGACTTTCCAAAGCTCTTGGCTCTAATGATTATTACAAGGTACTTTTTCTATCCTTTAACATGTTTTAAGATTTTTATCACCAAATGGCAATGTGAATTGTGATGTCACTATAATTCAGCTTTTGCTCAACCTTATGCCTTGCACAAATTTGCAACAACAAATTAGGGTTCATTGAACAATTACATTGAAACGTATTTTCTGATTCTTTTATAGAGAGTGTGGTTGATAGATACAATACACCAATATTTTTTATTGCTTTCTTAATTTTGGGTGTCATTACAGGCAGAAAGTCATGGCAAATGGCCAGTTAAATGGTATGCTCCGGAATGCATGAACTTCTTCAAATTTTCTAGCAAGAGTGATGTGTGGAGTTTTGGTGTGTTAATGTGGGAAACCTTTTCCTATGGGCAAAAGCCATATAAGGTAAATAAGTTATTTACCATTATTAAACTTTCCTTTTTAATACCACAGATTTAAAAAATAAACCAAGATGGAGATGCTATTCAAATGTCCATTACGATACACCTTTGTGAGAAAATATTTCAGAAATTGTGATGTTCTTATTTCAGTTGAAGCCAACATTGTCTCAATTTTCTCTGTCACTTGGTTGTAGGGTATGAAAGGAATTGATGTTGCTCAGATGATTGAAAGAGGAGAACGATTGGAATGTCCAGTGGGTTGCTCGTCTGATATCTATGAATTAATGAAACTGTGTTGGACATATAGGTAAGTATTCTCATATCAATAGTTTCTTGAAGCTTATCAGGCTCATCATAGTTATATGTTCTATTGAAACCAGCACTTTGTTTTAAATTTGTTTTAATTTTAAATTAGTCTTAAATTTTAATTAATTTCTATTTTAACCATTTATATTAGGTTTTAATTAATCAGCCGTTTTTATTTCTATTTTTAACTGGGTTTTAAGTGTACATTTGTTTTTTATCTGGCTGTGCACCACCTTGAGTCCTTTGGGAGGGAGGCGGTATACAAATATAATAAAACTAAACTAAACATATGGGCATTCTTTGCCAGCTCAGTTTGGAATTCTTTAGCAAATGAGAAGTGATTTTTCATGCGTCACAACATAAATACCATGATTTGATCTTTTGGTTGTGACTACCATCCTGACTTTTGACCCATTCTCTGTTTCAACCTCCACCCTGCAAATATCCTTCTTTTGGAACTATCTGATAGTATTGATAGGTAAGAAGATGGGGGTGGGTGGAAAATACAGATCATGACTTTGCTTAGATTTGTGATTCTTTCCAGTGTTTCCAAAATGTCATTTCACAATGCAGTATTTTGTTGGCTGCCTCTTGCTAAGTTGTGAGAAATGACTATTAAGTTATCAGATAAAGATAACAGTTACACAATAAGCTGTTCTGAAGCAAGAGAAAGTGCTGGTAAATGTTGTTGTTAAGGAGATAATATATTTACTGGAAATTGCCAGACAAATAATAAAGAGTCTGTTTGGCTAACAAAAAAATATTTTCCTTTTTTCTTTCAGTGTTGATGATCGGCCATCATTTTTTACTGTTGAATTAAAGCTACGCAACTACTATTATGACATTGCTCAATGAGTATATTGTGAAATTGCAATGAAGATGTTCCAAGAGGCAGATAAAAAATTTGACTTTTCAAATAAGTTGCAGAAGCATCAAAATGCACTCCAGAAGAATCATTGTGAAAAGACCATTGCTGTAGAATTACCTTGCTACTTTTAAAAACTTGCTAGTATCTACAGTAATATTTTGAAAGTGAGCTTATTTGATGTTCAAGGATCTGGCATTAGTTATACTTGCTTAGTCTATTTTAAAAATGAATTTTGTTAGGTTGCTTTTTGTCTTGCTATTCAGATGAACCATCTTTTATGATATCAAAAGAACATTTATATTTTCATCATTATTGCTGTTAAAGAGAATCAGATACTTTCCCTTTTGAAAACTCAAAGCAGAGACTGGTTTTAAATTAGAAATGAGCCAATAAAATTAGAAACAGATCATAGCTTTAAAACATATGTGCAAAACAAAACCTATATCCCCACTTCTGTCATAATATTTATTATTTGGAAAAATATAAACTTCTATAAACAAAATTGGCAAATTGTTTCATATAGTAATGACAGATCCCTATTGTTGTTTTAATATTTAAATTAAATAATAAAAGTAAAAAAATAAGAAGTATAGATGAACTAATAGTGCTTAACTTCAGTCTGTTGTAGCATATAATCAAAACACGGGGAACCCCGTTTATTTAGGTCTGTGCATAAAAACCTTAATTGTTTAGTTAGGTGTCATTGAGTCATCTTATTTCCTGGAGACTTGCTCAATATTTCAATTTATTTCCAGCAATAAGCCATAATTCTTCCTAAGAAAATTTTCCTTTATAGTCTCCTGCCTTAACCTTTATCCACCCTTTCTTCTGTTTCTCCATCTTGACAAACAAAGTCTGTATGTTTTATTCTAAGATCAACTAACATTACATGTTCAAAGTTTGTGAATTTCACCTTACTAATTGTTGCCTCAAAAGACAGTGAGCCTTTATTTGGCTCAGGACTGAATATTTATTTTTGCCTGGTATTCTTACTGTCTTTAGATCCATTGTGTGAACTTGATTCTCTCATTCTTTCTCAGTATCAATATACAGTATATTATTGGGAAGACCATTACTTAACTATTCTGATCATTGTTGTAGTCAAATATTCTCTGGTAAAATATCCTTCAACGAGGATGTTTACCCACTTGCATCTAACAATAATGCAAACATATTCTAGAAACTTCTTTATACTATGTGTTCCCATAATGTCTTCATCTTGCCCCCAGCCCACTGATGAGACAGGCTTAAGTTGTTCTCATCCACTGTCAAAGCAATGCTTTCTCTCTTACAGGAAGAGAAACCCCTAGTTATGCCAAAGTGTATAAAATCTTAGATGCTTCATGGACTATTCTGTCAGCAGCCCAGTCAGGTGACTTATAGAGCAGGGATCTCCAAACTTGACAACTTGTGGACTTCAACTCTCAGAATTCCTCAGCCAGCTTTGCTGTTCTAGAGGATCCTACCCTATTCTAGAAGATAAGATCAGCTTCAAGTTACTGCAGTTACACATTTCCCTTCAGTACCTAGTGATCTGTCACAGTTCTCTTTTCTTAGCCTTTGGCAGAAAACAATGCTCCAGACCCAGAAATTTCATCAAAAACTTAACAAATTGTGAAGGTTCTTCAGATCCAGAAATGGGATTGGCAATGGGACAATACACTTTATGTCAATATCAATTTCTGTTGACTTAAACATAACCACTTGAATTAGGCATTAGGGAAGGGCCATCTTTGCCACAACATTTATCCCTAAGATTAATGTCTTCTTTACTCATTATTTTTACTTTACTTTGTGAGCCCAAAAAGTAACTTACCATCTTCATGACCAACTGTAAGCTTCCTGATATTAGCTTGTGATCATGAGGTGATATTATTATGAGATGACTAGAAATCCTTCCATGGATGATGACCAAGATGCTTTGATAACAAACATCTGCAAGTAACCAAAAAGTTCTCAGCTCAGGCATGGTGGAACTGGTATTGAATACTGCGTCTATTTTCTAATAGTAGTATTTTTATGCTTTTTGTATTTTCTGCAATATAGGGCTATCAGGAAAAAAAACTTGAATTAGCATCTGAATTTACATTTTTTGAAATGTTTCTACTAAACAGCCATCTTGCCTTATTCTCAGAATAATATCAAGTATCCAGACAGTAGGGTATATCCAACTATGCATGCTTCCCCTGTTAGCTTCCCGTGTCTGCCAGTGAAATATATTATTCTACCAGTGTTCTATCCAATAATGCTGCAGAAGATTGCAGCCATTTGTGGGCATTACAAGGAGAATAAATGCAAATTATTTTGCATGTGCTTACAGAATATAAGTGTAATTTTAGATTTCCCCTATCATCTTATTTAGAGAGCTAGTTTGGTGTAATGGTTAAGGCATTAGGATAGAAAACAGGAGACAATGTTCATGAAGCCAGCTGGCTTATCTCTCAACCCTAGGAAGGAGGGAAGAGCAAACCACTTCTGAAAAAAACCTAGCCAGGGAAACTGCAGGGACTTCTCCAGGTAGTCTCGAATGGAAGAAAAAAATACACACTTTAGTCCAGGAGTCGGGAACCTTGGCCCTTTCATGACTCATGGACTTCAACTCGCAGAATTCCTGAGCCAGCCATGCTGGCTCAGGAATTCTG
>JANHFJ010002356.1:0-11208 GCA_032468195.1 Cerberus rynchops
AACTAGCTCCAAACAACAAATGAGAAATGAAACTTAATTATCAACTTTACTTCAAAGAATTCTTGAGAAACTTCTAGCAGCTTCTACAAAGCAGTCAGAGAGACCTGACAAACCACAACATATACCAGTACTTTTCTATTGCTGGGAAAAGGCTGACTTTGATAAAATAGCATAAGAATTAATATGTTTCAAACATTGCCAAATCTGTATTTCATAGTATTTGTGTTTCTTCCGCCAAATCATTTTGACTTGTTTATGGCAGCATTCATCCTTTGTGTCTTTGTTGGAATAAGCTGGAGGAAGTGCTACAAATAATTTCCAATGCGTAATTCTAATTAGTGGCTAATATTGTCATATTTCCTCTATCTAAAATTAGATCAGAAAAACATGTTGAGATGTATAAAGTCCCTATTATTTCCCCAGGTTTCCAATTCTTATTTTCTGGTTGAAATTATATATTTGAGTACTTAAAAAAATCTGAAGTCAAACAATATGAATTATGATGAATTGAGAATAGGAACATTATACATTTTAATAAATGCATGGGGATTTTCTAAATACTTCCTTCAATATTTTTTTTATTATGGGCGGTATATAATAATGTATCATATTATGTATCATATTTTAAAACCTTTGCAAAAATGTCCACAGATATGCCTCTAATCATGAAACTGGCAAAAAACAATAAGATCAGGAGATAAATTTACTTGTCATCCTCAATTAAGAACTGTTCATTTAGTAACCATTTGAAGTTCCAACAGCACTGAAAAATCTGATTTATGACTGGTCCCCACACTTTCAACTCTTGTGGCTCCTCCACAGACACATAATCAAAATTTGTGCATCAACTAACATGTATTTAGGACTAAGCATGCCAGAGATGGCACTCAGACCCCTCTCTGTGGGCACGCATGCTGTCGCCCCAGCTCAGTTCCACCTCATTTCTCTGTGGCATTTCTCACCATCATTTGCAGGGAAACAGAAGTTTCCCTGCCAACGACGAAACAGAAGCTCCAGGAAGAGAAAAATCTCACCTCTTACAGCGCTGCTGGTGTTGGGATGCCCCGCCTTCTGCCAGCCAGTTGGTCTTTGGGTCTTCATCACACGCATGTATGCCTTGCATTTTGGGTATGCACGTTTTGGGTAGTTTGCAGTTTGGGGCAGCTTTGCATTTCCAATGGGCAAGCCCCTTGCAGTTTGGGCACTCAGTGTCTAAAAGGTTTGCCATCACTGTGCTAGGGTCACATGATTATAATTTATGACCTTTCCAGTCAGCTTACAACAAGCAAAGTCAATGTGGGAAGTGAGATTCACTAACAGTCACTTGCAGTAATTAACTTTACAACCAGGGTGAAAAAAAGGTGGTAGAATCAGGTGAGACTCACTTAACAACAACCTTGCTTAGCGATGGAAATTCTTGTCCTAGTTGTTGTTGTAAGTTGAGGACTTCTTGTATTATCAATTAAAAGATAAAATGTTTACATTTTTTCCACCTTAATTCCAAGGTAACAAAAATGCAATGTATCAAAGATGGCTGATGAATGGTGATGAGTATATTCTGAAAGAGACCAAAAGTTTCTAAAGTCCAGTATTTTTTATAGCAAATACCAACAATGCAACACAGATGCCACAAAATCCTTCTTTTTAATGTTTTATTGCAAAGCTCCCTAACAACAGCAACTGTCTTATATAAACCATCTATGTCTAGAAGAATCTTGTATATGTTTCAGATTTTGGAACTTTAAGTCATATTTCACAGAAAAACACTGTGAACCTGTGGAATTTAGTGACAGTTAAGTTCAGGGAATATGTTCTTGTATATAACTAAACACACGAGTGTGATTATCAGTTTCTTTCACTATAAAGTCACATTGTGACATTAGTAAATATCCAACCATCCACAGTTACACCATACTTGTCTTCACTACCCTGAATTCAGTTTACATGGAAATATTTGCAAATATGTAGACTTTTCCTATTGCAACTTCATTTTTCATGTGAAAAATGGCTTTTTAGTGACATTAACTGTCTGCCATAGAGAGGGAGACATATATGTAGAAGAAAGGATTAATTTTAGAGTATCACAAAAGTGATTATATCTCACCTGGATTATTTTTAAAAAAATTATGAACTTTCATGAAAAGCTACTAATGCCTACTAGCTATGAGGCTATAATTTAATGTAGGAGAATAATCCTGCATATTTTTTTACCTGTTCTCAGGCAATTAGAAGAGAAAAATAATATGTTTTGCACATTACTTCAAAGGAGGAGAGGATTTTAAAGTTATTCTAATACATGTAGTGTTGTTGCATTTATTTTGTTACAAGATTATTATGACTGTATGTGAAAGAATGGTCTGTCTTTCATTCTTCAACAGTCTATAGCTTCTCCGGCTTCCCACACTTCAGTTACATCTGAATAAAAGACATCATGAGAAATCTGGTAGAGAACTTAAAAAGGCTATTTGCACCAAATTCTACTATAGGTTATTTTAAATATCATAGACAGTGTATCCCTAAATATTCCTCAATACCAGCTCATGGGGAATTCAGATTTTTTTAATATTTTCATATTCTACTTGTACATTAATTGTTTAGAACACTGGTAAATGAAACTTTAATCCAGCACAACAAATTTCTTCTTATTACATAGCTGGAAGATTGCATGTTGAACCTTTTTTTTTTTAGTTTTTCTGTGCTTTTGCAACTTGATCCTGAAGTTCCTTAAATAGCTAGAATGCTAGGAATTTAGTTGTCCATAGACTCAGCCTACTTTTAGTAATGATTTAATACAGTGGTAGTGAACCTATGGCACAGGTGCCAGAGGGGGAATGCAGAGTCTTCTCTGTGGGCATGCTAGCTGCTAGACTATCTTGCTCGCCTTCCTGCAAGACAAAGAAAACAAGCTCTCAATACTGGACTCCTTGGCCAGGGTTCTCGAGGAATTTTGCATGCTGCTCTCCCCTTCCCCTCTGGTGCATACCTTTTACATGCTGTGGTCCTTTCTATTGCCCCAGTGTAGAGGAGGAATCGGCGCTTGAAGGATTCACATGGAAGGTCACCTCGAGGCTCCTTTTCGCTTTCAAGTCAATTCTGTGGAGGAGCTTTCCTGCAGAAACCAGCAGTAGCAATTTGGGTGGCGAATTGGGAAGAGCATGCCCGGGCTTTCCTCCTCTGTGCTGCTTCTCGCAGCCCTTGGGAGCAGCCAGGAAGACCCTGAAAGCTTTGGGAGAAAGAAGTTGAATGCTCCATTTCCCCTCTAGGATTTTTTTTTGGGGGGGAGAGGTAATGAAATAACAACTCTTCTTCCCCCACTGTCTCTTCATATGCCTGGCTTGGCTCTTGTAATATTCAATAGGGTTGTGTGGAGGAGTCCCAGTTATTGGTTAGCCAAAATATCCTCCTGATTAGTAACTTGGTTTTTCTCTGCTTGCTCATAAGCCAGTCCTAAAAGTTATCTGCAAAGCCTGAATTAAAACTGTTCATAACGTGTCTCTAAAAGTCTAGGGTTTGCTCTGTTATCTTCTATACACCACACCTATAACCCAGAAGCTTTGGCTCTTTTAAACTTTCCCAAGTTAAAAAGCACGCCAAATGCAAACTTTGTGGTAAATAAGTGGGTTTTGAGTTGCAGTTTGGGCACTGACTCTCTAAAATATTCGCCATCACTGGTTTAGTATATTATTTTTCAGTTGTACTTCACATGATACTTTATTTACCAAGGGGTACTATAAGTCTCTGTACTACATTGTAATGATATGTGGGAATGACCTTGGAAACAGCGGGCGGAGTGGGGAGGGTAACCACAGTAAATGGAACAATCAGATAATGAGTAACTTAGCTTGCAACAAGAAGGTGGGAATGGCAAACATGTCAGAAGGGATCTTCCCTAGTTTCCTTGGCTGTAAAGGCAACAGGGAAGAAATGTATTTTCAGACTTGCAAGATTTGTTAATGTATCCTTAACAATGAAACACAATTAGTTCATCCATACATGGTTCTAATCTGGACTACTTCACAAGTCTGACAAGGCTGAATTTTTCATCCACTTCACTACTACGTCTTTGATTCCTTCTAAAGCAAACCCTGGGAAGTCAGGCTACTAACGTCTACTCTTCACACACAGAATGAGTAAAACTGAAACCGACCCACTAAGAATAGCCGTAACCACTGCTAGTAATTTTTTTAGTCTACTTCAATTCAGTAAGACACTGAAAAGCACAGAACAATAAGTATCTCAATGCTTACCTTTGACCTGAGAAATATTTGGAGGCACTCCATTTGAAAGCAATACGAATTTCCTCAAAAATAAAATGAGGGGTGGGGAATGAGAGAGAATATGTCTTTTTACATAAGGAAAGCATCGTGAAAAACATGAATAAATAATATAAAATAGAGATGTGAATAACATTAATTAGCTTGAAAATTGAATGAATGCCTATTGCAAAAGTGCTCTCCTGTCAACTATAAGGAGGCCTTGTGCTTTTTAGAGCATTCCCTATGCTTTAATACTGTAGCACCGGTAAACTCTTCATTGCAGCTGCATCTTTTTAAAAATGAAATCTTTTTATGTTATGGCCTCTAATAAAAAAAAATACAATTTGCTACTAAAAACAAATAAGCATACATAAATCAATCAAACAAAAGGCACTAATTAATAAAAACTCAGAAATATATTTTAAGGATTGAACCTTAATCCTTTGATTCTCATAATGACATATCCTAGAATAGTTATGCTGCAATTATATAGCTGATATATCAGTTTAACAGCGGTTCCTATTTGGGGGCTAGAAATTCAAGTCTATTGGAAATCTTAGCACTTTGTTCATACAATCCCCTAATCAATGACTAGCCTATGGTTCATTGAATTAACACAATTGTTTAGATTTGCATAATATACAACTATATATTAATCAACCTAGCACAGTCTGGTTTGTTACTCAAATCCAGCTATTGGCATCAATGGGATTTATATCTTTGTAAGAACATATAAAATACTTTTGATTTTTCTTACCCATTGGTTTTTTGAAGAGAAAGATGAGTGAAATGCAAAGATTCCTTAATCTTAATTGTTATTGTAGTGTACAGGGCCTATGAGACTAGAGCTATCAAATATAATTCCCTTCTATATTTTAAACTTTAAAAGTCCTAGAGAAAATGGAGGACTTAGTCCCTAATGTTGGACAGGGCAAGTCTATTAAGGCCATATAACCTAATGATCTTATTAGAGCTAAACGTAGCATTCAGTAACATCAATCATGATATCCTATAGCACCTATAGCGATTGAAGTAAGAGAATCACTTTACAATGATTCTGCTCTAACCTTAATGGACACATCCAGTTTGGTAGTCATAAAGTTGTGATGTTATTGAACATGTACATGAAATTGCTGTTAAAGATTTATCAATGGATTCATGGGGAAAAGTCATCAGTATATTGTACTGCCAACTTGGGCTGAGTCAGAGATGCCATAGGAATCCTGACTAATGCCTGTAGAAATATTGTGGGAATGGGTGAGGCAAAACAATCTCAGATTCAGTCTGCTGTGATAAAAATTGCTGCTCATCTATAATCTGTTGGATACTGCAAAATTTTCATATTCATGAGCTAAGAATAATGGTGGTTCACCTGCCTCTTAAAATCATTGTACTCTTATGGCACTTATCTGGCATGTCATTACTGAAAGTTTTGTTGCTGTTGTTGTAAAAAATAAAGAAACAAAACCCCAATAAACTAAATTATTATATACTATACTCAAGGATATATATACTCTAAAGAAGCTGGGGATTTAAAAATGTGAAGTGAAAGAAAAGTGATTTATGTTTTCTTTAGTTTAGATTTTAAAAAGGAATAATAAATGCTTACTGGGAAACCAAACAAAAAGGATGGATAGGTGGAAGGAAACTTCTTACAGGGAGATTGCAGTACTCTTTTTTCCTTTATGATTCATTTAAAGAACAAAGGAGCCAAATGTCAGAGTCCCAGTGGATTCACTTAGGCCAAATGCATTAGCAGGCTGCAGAGACACTTCCTTGTCCGCTGGTAGAGAAGGTTGTAGTTGGAGACATTTGGAGAGAGGCCTTCAGAAGACTTTGTCGATATGGTTTTATCCCCAGTCTTACCACATGTATCAGCTAATGTTTGATCTACAACAAACTTCAAGAGTTATACAGAAAATCCATTTTTCCTCCTGGTGGCCCTCCTGTCCCACAGATTATGGCTGCCTTTATCCTTTTAGCTATAGAACTATGTGTCTGCAGCTCATAGAGAGAACCTTCATCTGTTCCCTGCTAAGCCTGAGTTAACCAACAAGACACCCCTGAGAACGCAGCTGATCAGTGCTCTCTCCCAGCTAAATTTACTGTTTTCTATCCTGCTACTAGCTCTCCCTGAATTCATAAGCCGAAAAAAGAAAACCTGTTCCCTCCTATCACGAAGAGTCCTTGAATTTGTCCCCTATGTTCATGTGCATTTGTCTGCCACTTATAACAGGGAGACATTTGAGAATTATGGCTCCTTTGCTTCATAGTGGCATACAGTATCAGAACTGCTGATGAGCTCCAATTTCCCTATAAAGCCTGTGAAGTTTCATGCTTGCTTGTTTTTCTAGTGTTGTCATACCATTCAAGAGGGTTTTCTTTTTCTATGCTTGGCTTAGGAAAAGTTGAGCTGGGACATAAAGATATGCCTGCAGTCCAGATAAAAATGGATCCTTAAGGTATTGAAAAAATGGGCATTCATTCACATGTAGCAAAAGCAAGAAATGTTATTTGCAAAATGAAATGAAGATATGAGATGATTGAGAATATACTATATATACAGCTGTTTTGAATGCACAGTTCTTGTACAAGCAAAGGGTTGCCAAATTGCAGAAGACCCACTCAATCTTGGAATGCCTACTTAGCGTAGTTTAGCTTTTATGTGTGATTCTGTGATTGCCATTTCAAGGATAGGAAGGAATTTTGCAATAATTTCCAAATTGCCTTAACATTCTTAGCAATTTCCTTTAATTGGTAAAAGGTACTGGTGCATAATTAGATGGGTGGAATGAGATCTGTACCTAAAGAAAAAGAAAAGACCAGGATTAGACATATGGGAATCAATTGGGGGCTTGTTAAATCAGAATATATTGAGCCCATTGAGGAATTAATACAGGACTTCCAAAATCAAAAGGTTATGCTTAAGCTTACCCTGAAGAATTATATGTATTATAATGATTCAGGCATGTTCCTTGAAACAGTTCAAAAAATGGGAAACCACAGATGTAGTCTTTAGATTGGGGTGTCAAACTGGGTTTCTTTGATAGCCAGATCAGCAGTATAGTTGTCAGGGTTCTAAGTAAAACAGTTGGCCTGAGTGAGGCCATTTTCTACCTTCAGCATTGCGAGTAGTTCTCCACTGGCTGGCCGGGAGGGGGGAGAGATTGGACAGGTGTCTCCTGCAGCACCCTGCTGGCCAAAACCTGGCACAGGAGGCCACATGAGGATTCCCGCACCCTGTTCTTGGCCTGGATGGCCTCTTGCAGTATTTTACTGCCCAAAATGGGGTACGGTGCGGTAGGGTGCGTGTGGTTCCACTGTGCCCGTTTTGACTGCCAGATGCACCACAGGCCTCTAGTTCTTTGCTATTTAAGCACTTTGTGGGCTGGATCCAGCCCACTGGCTTTGACACCCCTGCTCTAGATTGTCTCTTATCTCTAAAATTAACCTGAACATTCAAGGTACATTTCCTTTTTTCTGCTTTTCTATCCATATAATTCCCTTCATAAAATTCCTTCACACTTTAGTGGGAGGATGATAAACACTTGTGTTCAAATATTTCAAATATGTGGGATATTTCAAGGTAAAAGAAATGTTTAAAAATGAATGGATTGCAAAAAAAATTGCAGCAAACATACTCTGGAGCAGCCTCCCTCCAAAAAATATTGCTTCAGAATGAAAAAAAAAATGTGATGGATCAAATATTCAATGTGAAATCACTTATCATAGGAAACCCAGAATTAATGGATAAAATTAATTTAGTAAAGTTAACTGTTAGGAAGCATCTTAACAGAGAATGAGTATCTACCATTCGAAACAAAAATACTATATATAGTCTTATCACATTTCAGTTATACTATTCTTAACTATTATCATTTCATAAATTATTATTATTATTATTAACAATTAACAATTATATGATTAACTACTGTGCTGAAAAGACTGGCTTAAATTAATCGAATCAATGATTTTGATATATATTATGTCTCATCATAAGAGACAGAACATTTAGAATAAACTTGTTTTCCATAAATATCAATGGAAAATGATTGTTTTCTTATAATAAACATAGACTTCTTGAGAAAATACAAGTACTGATTCTGTTTTCTATGAAAAAGTCAACATACAAATATTTAGTCAAATTAAATATTTCTGATACTATACAAAACTTTATATTTCTTTTAAGTTTTACTGATGGCAAATATAATAGACAGCAATTGTAAAATATGGCAAGTTAGGAAGCATTAAATAATTTTTTTTTAAATTAATAAAATGCAGTTTGACTTCACTAGTTTCACTTTCCAAAATTGTGCAGATATTATTTAGGTTTATCTGTTGTTTGATTCTATCTTCCTTTATCTCATATCCCTGTATGGCATGTGTGCCAGAGGTGGCACTCAGAGCCCTCGCTCAGCTCCACCACATTTCTCCATTGCGTTTCTCACTGTCATTTGCAGGGAAACAGAAGTTGCCCTGCAAACGACAAAACAGAAGCTTGCAAAAGAAAAAGATCTCACCTCTTGCAGAGCTGCTGGTGTTGTGATGCCCTGCCTCCTGCCGGCCAGCTGGTCTTTGGCTCTCCACCACGTGCACCTGTGTGCAAGAGAGAGACACTTGCAATTTGGGCACTCAGTCTCTAAAAGTTTCACCATCACTACCCTTAAATCAAAGCATAAACCGAGTAATCCAAAATTCCAATCCCAAAATAATAGATTATATATTAATTCCAAAAAGGGTTAAAGTGTTCCCAAACTTGAGCTCAGCTCAGTTCAAAAAGAACTTAACAACTATCAAAGCCTAGAAGTCTGCGATTTCTCCCCAGTTGCTACTTATTGAAGCTGTAAGCTATATAAGTCTTCTATAGCAGAAATAAAGGAGAAATATGATTTCTCTATGGACTTCAAAGAGTGTCTTACATATTTTCCCCCAGATAGCCCTCAAGCTATTCAATGTAGCAACTTTGCTAGATTTGTGTCTTATGTTTTCAAACTATTTATGTATATGCTGTGATAAATGTAAATTTGCTTAAGAATTATATTAAGCATCAGCAATGTGTTTTCAACCAAACTGCATTTACTTCCATCTGAACTTCCTAGATGATATTCTGGAAACAAATCAGAAACAACACAAAATTGAAAGCAAAATTATACATCTTGTGATATTTAAATGTATGCTTCTGCTTTTTGTCCTTAGCAGGAAGGAGTCAGAGTGCAGTATTTCTTAGAAAAACAGAATAATAAAGTTAGAGAAGGTGATTTAGGCCATCAAGTCCAAGCACTGTTTAGTGCAGGAATCCAAATTAAACATCCCTGACAGATATGAGGTCGGCCTCTTCCAAGACATTAAGGGAAGCCAACTACCTCCTGGATATTTGATTTTACTGTCAGCTACTGCTATATTTAGTGTGTGTGTGGGGCGGAGGGTTTCCCCTACTATTCCATCTTATCTGTAAATTAAATCTATTAACTGGTGCCTGTATTATGAAACACTGGTGATTAATTTTAAGCATCTGTGACATCCTAAATAAAAACCATGTTCATATCCCACCTCAGCCTTATTATCTCAAGGTTTTTGTATGGATCAGTCATTTCCATCTCTTCATTAACAGATACTCATAATTTTACCTTCATCACCACAATTTATTATCCAAGGCATTTGGTTAAAAATAAAGTAATATAGCAAGACTTTTTGACATATCCGTGCTGACTTTTAGTATTTTTTGCATTGCTTTCAAAGTTCTTACATACAGATTACTGAAGTAAATTATTCTCTGATATTATGCCAGATTGACTAGTTTGTACTCCCTAGATCTTCTTTTTTCTCTATTTTGAAGATAAAAATAACATATGTTTCCTTCCATTTTTGGCATTGTACCAATTCTTGAAGATTTTTTCAAAGATATCATATAAAAGAGGTTTAAATTCATTTAAAGATACAAGGTAAGGTCTTACTAGTCCTTTAGCAGACTCCAGCTTTTCCCCCTTCTTTTTCAGTGATATTATTTTAGTACAATTCTTCATTGTTTTCTTTATTTATTGTAACTCAGTTGTTTTCAACATTATTGCCAGCTCATTCCGAGCAGTGTGAATACTTTTAATATACACTGCCATTTCTTTTCCTTTGCTATTCTTCTGCTTTTTTTAACAAATTGCATCATCCACTGGTTATATTCAAATCAAATCAAATCAAATTTTATTCATCACATGCACAGTCATACATGGTATGAAATGCAGTGAAATATGTATGCGACTGTTCGCGACCGTAGGTAGTAGGGCAAGAGAATAGTGTAGACAGGGAGGGAGAATAAGTTAGGTAGTGGTTGAGAGAGGTAGATTATAGGGATACTTTATAGTCCTGGGTTTGTTGTGGTTTGGTTTATGGTCCGTATTGTCTGTGGGAAGTAGCTTCTCCTTAGTCTCTCTGTGTTGGCTCTCAGGGAACGGAGGTGCCTTCCTGACTGCATCGTGGTGAACAGTCCATTGTTGGGGTGACTATTGTTCCACCAGGTCTCTGTTATACTTGTGAAATTATATTTGCTTCCTGTATAATTCATTCAAGCTCATCTTCTTTGTTTCTCATACTCAAAGCATTAGTATACAAATGAAGGCCAAAAAGTTCAAGAGCCAATAAATATTTTTCCAGTATATTCTGTTGATGATATCCACTGAATGATTTAATACTTCTGTAATACTCCTTTCTCGCTGTATAGTGCAAAGCTTTTCAAGTCAACTATTTTTCAATAAGGCTGAGCTTAAAACCCTCACATTCAAACTTATGATCTTCAGCCACAGATTTTTACCAGTCTTCACCAGAAGCCATCACCAAGAAAATTCATTATTGAAATTAAAAAAAAATGATTTAATGAACCATTTAAAAATAACCTGTTGAAAGTAAATCTACACTGTTCCGGAATTTATGTTTTGTTTATTTATTTATTTATTTATTTATT
>JANHFJ010002356.1:73570-84887 GCA_032468195.1 Cerberus rynchops
GGAGTGTTCCAGAAAGCATTTTGAACTGATAATAATGGGACTGAAAGTTCTGGGAATGTATCACATTAGCTAAATCTGCATGTCCTTGAATCCGTGAATTCACAGAGATTAAGTGGCAGGGTATTTTTTTTAGTAGACATTGTCAAGGAATATTTTCCTTGAACATTCAATACTGGTATACAGAAAGGAATTCAAATTCTAGTAAGATTAAGCTGCTAGTACTGTTTCCCTAGAGTTGGGAATGACTAGCACATATGTGCAAGGGGAACCTTTACCTTTACCCTGTTTCTGTGAATAAGACCTATCCCCCAAAATAAGCCCTAGCATGTTTAACACAGATGTCTAATATAAGCCCTACCCACAAAATAAGCCCTAACTAAGAGCCTGTGCAGCTAGCCACCAACCCATTCCATCTGGTTGCTCATGGTGCTGTAGCCACGAGGCAAGGTGGGGTGGTAGTAGAGCTGCCCCATATGCAGCTGGCTTACCTCAGGGCCCCCACAGCCAGGCAATTGGCAGCATCAGCAATCATGTGCAGCATGACCCCATGTGGTTGCTGGCCCACTTTTTATGCTTGCTCATAGCCCCAATAGAGCAGGAGGCCAAGCAGTGTAGTGGTGCCATGAAGTAAGGCAGGTGTTGGGGAGTGGATGGCCTGGCTGTGGGGGCCCTGAGGTAAGCCAGGATAGGGCACACGGGACAGTTCCACCCACTTCACCTCATGGCTGCAGCACCAGTACTGGTGCATTGCTTGACCTCCTGCTCTGTTGTCATCATGAGCAAGCAGAAGAAGTGGGCCAGTAACCACATGGGGTCCTGCTGGATGGGGTTGCTGATGTTGTGGCCACAAAGCAAGGCAGGTGTTCAGGGTGTGGGTGGCTTGGCTGCAGGGGCCCTGAGGTAAGCCAGTGCAGGGCTTGTGGGGAAGCTCCATCCCGCCTGCCTTGTATTGGTGGAACTGACACACTACAGGGCCTCTTGCCACACCACAAGCAAGCAGAAGAAGTGGGCCTCCAGTACATGGGGGGGGGATAAGACACCCCTGAAAATAAGCCCTATTTGGGGACCCAAAAGAAAATAAAACCCAGTCTTGTTTTGGGGAAAACACGGTTATGTAACCATTTCATTTTAGATAATTATACTTCAGAAATGTTACACTGTGTAATTTCTTTGTATTTCACCAATTTAGCAGAGTATTAAATTATTCAATTCATTTATTGGACAAAATGAAACTACCAATCAAATGCTTTTTAAAAAAATTATATGTACATATCATCAAAGTACTGCATTTAATTCAGATTTAATTCAGGGAGTATGTGCAGTTATTCACAAAAAAAATTTAGCTATATTTGAAATTGTTGTCAGAGTTCAGGGTACAGAGTACAAGAGACTTACATATACAGCAAGTCTCTGAAGTATTGTTGTTTGGGTGTTGTCTGGTTGTTTGGGTAGAATGTGCCAGTATTTTTACTTCAGGCAGAAATAATATTCCATAGAAGAAACTGTTGGTCTATCCAAAGCTCTCGTATCCTTATAAGGCTACTGGAAGTGTTGAATGAAGGTAAAGTTTTTTCTGCAGTTTTAGATTCTCAACTAGTGGAATAATGATTAAGTTTCCAAATGACATAGCTAAATTTGTGGTTGGGAATCCTGTCTAATGTGGTATGGGGAGTCAAAGCCTAGATTAGTAACATCAACATTTCCTTTTCCTGCAAACAGTCAACAGGGAGTATGTGCAGTTATTCACAAAAAATGCAGCAGAAATACATACCACATGGGAATGAAGCATTACTGGAGAGTCACAAATAGTTGGAAAGGTCTGCTCTTATGCAATTCTTACGTCAATAAAGTTTTCCTTCATTCTTTTTATTTCTTTTCAAAATCCCATGAATCATTAAAACTGGAAAAGGAAAATGTAGCAGATAAATAATATTTCTCCACCAGAGCTAGGTCCTTTTATAAGGAAATTAACTTTTTTTTTTGCACAGATAAGTAGGACAGTTGGTAGATCCAAGTATTACAATATTTTATAGATTTATTTTATAAGATTGAAAATTGTTTTATACTTCTAAAAATAACTAACATATTTAGACACAAATGGCATTGGGAGGCTTCATCTCCAAATAACCCAAATGTTGTATAGCCATGATAGTTGCCAGTATTGTGTCTTTGTGCACAAACATTCCCTGTTTGAAAAAATAGAGAGCTGGTTTGCTACAAAGTACTTGGCCACACTACATTTATTTGTAGGAAGTCTGGACCCCACCAAATAGAGCATGTAAGAGAGCTAGCTGGTTTTTTATAAATAGGTATTTAGTAGGGGTGTTAGAATAGTTTGTCTCAAATGGTGCTTTGCACTATAAAAGTAATAGAGATTGCCTTATTGTGGCAGAGAGGCAACACCATTTATTGCTATCATATTATCTCAAAGCCTCAGTTGTCACTTACATTATGCACAGCAGGTTTCTGACCTTGCATTGTGCTTTTACAGAAGCCATTTCCTATGTTAGCAGTAAATGACACAGGTCGGCCACTTAATTTTTAAGTTACATTGCCGTATATTTTTGGGAAACAGACAAAATTCTGTTTTGTGACTGTTGACTTTTATGAAATTCTTACATCTTCCATGGTAGCTATTTTGGCATTAGGCAAAGGATTAGACTAAAAAATTTCCAAGACCTTTTCAATCCTATGAACCCGGAGGATGAGTTCACACCCACATGATGAGCAACAAATAAATGCTTTTTCAATGATTTCTTTTTGCTTCCATATTCAGTTGGTGACTTGCTGTCTGGAAACATGCCTTGTTTTTATGTTTTCTGAAGCTGCCTCAGTTGAATCAGCAGCAAGCAACATTTTCAGGCATATTTTAATAAGCAAATTTCTGAGAATAAGATAATAGAAGTAACATCAAATTGATATGGTTTATTTACTGATTGTGCATGCATCAGATCTACCTACTTTTTTGAGAGTGAGGGTGGGCAACAAGAGTGTCCATGTCAAATAAAGATTCCATCAAAATGCTGAAACATCCATTGTGTCATCACAATGTAAAATCTGCCCCTTATATACGTCTTTATGAGGTAAAGGAAAAGGTAGCAAAAGTTGCTCCTCCATCCTCACTACAGATATCCTTTGTACACAATGTTTTTCAGTTTGTCAAACATAACTACAAAGAAGCAAGAAAAAAGCAAAGAATTCAGAAAAGCATTTCTATTATTAGTCAGGAGAAGAAAACATAATCTTGGAAACTGTAAGGGTAAATGCCCAGGCAGACTTATAGCAAATCAGTTAAGGCAGACTCTCTGGATGCTTTCTTTGCATGGCACCCATATTTGGGCTGTAATATTTCTGTTCATATAAATTGAACTTCCCTTCTCCCACTTTCTAGCATAAACTCTCACTCAGTTGAAGATAATGTTTATTTTAGAATGTTATAAACTTGGCCTTTCAGTAGTGTTATAAAAACTGTTCCAATATGTGGAGATGGCAAGGGCAAAGATGTGGGTGGAAGCAGGAAAGAACTAAATTTGATTTAAAGCATATTGACTTAATTTATATGTATTTAATATCTATATTTAATATAATTTGATATGTAAATGTTATGACTGCCCACACAGTAACTTTATGAGATATGAATCTGACTATATTGCATTAAAGAACAATAAGCAGAATGTCAGCCATACTTCTTGCTTTAAATAAAATGCTCATAGAAGAATTGAAAGAATAAGGAATAAAGCAAGAAAATAGAAACAGAGCTTCCATCACTGAAAGATAATTTGGCATCAAATTTTAAATACTACTTACATAAACTAATACAATGAAAGTCCCTTGGTTTTAATAATTTTAAACTGTAAATAATGTAGGTGCACTATGTTGTTCTTTGTAAATAGTACATATAATACATGAGATATCTACAAATACATGAGATATCTACAGTGGATATACTTTTTACAGTATATTCACTGTAGATATCTCATGTATTTGTAGATATCTCATGTATTATATGTTAAAATGCCAGGTTTTTGAAATATAAAAAAAATCAGACCAAGATAAATTACTTCATATTTTTTTCCTATATATATTTAATATAACTATAAGCTGTACAATTCAATTGAAAAATGAACTTAAATCTTTTGGGGGAGGGGTAATAACAACAGCAAAAAAAAAAAAAAACTTACAATAAAAACCAGGAGACTGTGAGCTCTAGTTCTATCTAAGGCATGACAAATGGTTGGGTGACATTGGGCCAGTCACACTGTCTCATCCCAGCCCACTTTATAGGATTGTTGTTGTGGGGAAAAATAGCAGGAGAAAGGAATATTAGATATGTTTGCCACCTTGAGTTATTTATAAAAATAATAAATATGGGAAATAAAACAACATTAGTAAACGCTTATCAAGAACACTGAACATTTTATCTCTCATTAATTCACACTGAATATTTATCCAGTTTGAGATTTTAAGATTTATTGCTATGGAGAGCAATAGAAATCTGAGTCGCTTGTACTGGAAGCCCTTAGATATGATGAAATCTGGATGTATTCACAACTGACTTCATTCATATGATGTAACATGATAAAAGCATAATCAGCTACATTTTTATGTTATAGCTAATAAAATTACCACATTTTATGAGTTCATTGTACTGAGAAGATTGTAGACAGAAATTACAAAAGTAGCCCATCAAAGATTACTACTCTCTAATACTGGTTTATTTCAGTTTCTCTGAAAATTCATCCAAAGCCTCTCTGAAATGAACAGATGTTAACAGTACTTGTGTTGCCAAAAGAAAATAATAAACGGTGACTGTCTTAAGGACACTGAGGAATCTAAACAGAAAATCAAAGGTGGCTGCAGCAATTTTTAATTTTTTTTAAAGTGATCCACCTACGAATAGAATAAAATTTCATGATTTTTTTGTACTAATGCAAATTAATTACTGATTTCTGAACATTTGATAATTCTATGATGTGCTAACTGGTTAAATAAGATTCTGATACAGCCCAAGAATACATGGTGCACGTATAAAATGTGTGATAGAAATATTGGAATAAGGAAAGATTCTTAAAAGGTTATAAGTTTCATATTTGCAGAATTAAAAAAGGGAGATTTGACAACTGCACAGACACATTGCCTGTGGTTACAGTTCTCACTTCCGTTGACATTAACAAGGCTAATTCAACTGAAAAGGGGAAAGCCCCTTAGCAAAAGATCATGGACACTTACTGTTAAATATTTAAATTTACCCGTTCATAGTCCAATGTTGTAAGTGTTATGTGGTGTTTGAAACTGTGAAGTGTCAGAATATCAGTCCAAAATATACTTGCCAAAGTAGTTAGTCTAATCTGTTTTTCCCCCAGTTTTGATTTTCAGATAAACCTAGTATAGCCTATGAAACCTAACGCTCACAATATTATCACAAAGAAAATGGTTAACGCAAGACCATACATTCTTAAATAAACATGGGTATTTTCTTCCTACCAAAATGTCTTAAAGGAATGATACTAAATGTCAAATGCATGTTAATTTTTTGGAACATTGTTTCACCTTTTATTCTGCCCTGCCTTCCACATACTTCATACGTGGTTTATTTTATATATTGGAAATAGAGATCAAATTGCTTCCAAAATTCTGTATACAGGATCTACCTGTTATTAGTTATTTATCTATATTATGCTGAAAAATAAAATATATTAACCACATAACCTTTATATTATTTACTTTCCAGAATAATAGTAATAGAAATAGCACTTATAAATTAGTATAATATAAATTGGGTCACATAAAACAATCTGTCTTACCAACAAATTTCTTAAAAACTAAATTACTGTAATGTATGTGATGAATAAAATTGATTTGATTTGATTTTGATTTGTAATCTGAATTTTGAATTGAACTTCAAATTCCACAGGATTGTTTTATACAGGATACTTTATCAGCTAATCAAAATATTCCCCATAACTTTTTTAAAAAATACATATAAAACAATTTATATATAGCAAGCCAAGCCTCTAGCATTATATTTATGCAGGAATGCTTTGGAGCCCTACAAATATTCCACTAAGATGGCTAGCAAATTTTCTATTAACTATTCACACTTGCTATAGGGAAAGTTTTGTAAATAGGTAGGTTTCTAAAGCAGTCATTTTTACAATGCATCCAGATGCTTTCAAAATTTCTAAAACAATCCTGATTCAAAGAGGTTGCCAATTTTTGAATTAATACACTTATATCAGTGATAAGTTGGAAGTGTTCCTTAATTGGCTTGGGAATTAATAAATGCAAGACAAAACCCTAATCTCATTCAAAAATATATTATTTATTTATTTATTTAGAAATTTATATAGCTGTCCAACTCACGCTTAGAGATTCCAGGCAGCCCTATTTTTTGGCAGAATGAATAAGCCACAGTGAGTAACAGAGGCAGAAATAAAGGGGGATAACAATGACAATGTCTCAGCTGTTACTATTCAGCCCAGAACAACTATTCATCTGTCTCAGAAGACAAAAATTAATCATTCACCTTCAGATTTGGCAAAAAAAAAAAATGCTTCACTGCTAATATTTAAATGATAGCCAATTTCAAACCAGGAGGCCTTTCAAATGTGAAATGCAGCTTGTCCTTTGCCTTATACTGGCATGGGCCTAGCCAAACTTTCACTTATGTTGCAATAATGTAACATAAGATTGCTGGTTTTACAACCCAAGGCCATGGCTTTCTAAACTCTGTTGGCTTTTTGTCATTTCCATGACTACAGTGGAGATTCAAGGACTCAGATAATATCATTAAAGCACATGGTCCTGAAGCTTTTTCTTACAGAGCAATGGTTACACATTTCTACATACAACTGAATATTGAAAACCACAGATGTCCTTTGGGGTATGGCAATATGTGGATAGATGGATGGATAGACATAGATAATTAGTCCAGTGTAAACAACCTTCATGCTCAGGGGAACATGCAATTCACAGTGATCCTTGGCATACTTTTGATTCTGATTGCTAAAAATTTTTAGCAGTTTCTATGGGAAAATGAAAATTGTAATATATGTTTTGAAAGAGGAATATGTTTCAAAGAAAGTCCCCAAAGCTATCCCACCAATATGTATGATGTGGGCCACCACTTTGTTTCTTTTAACCATCTTCAAAATGTAAAATACGATCAGTGGTCATACAAAAATTACCACATTTCAAATCTTTAATTTAAGATGTATACATTGGTACTTATTCCCAGCGCATTTATTATTTTTGCTAGAAAATCTATACATAATAGTTTGGTACATTCAATCAAGAGAAACTACACATAGAGTCTGTAAACTTGTCAGCTGCTTCATTTTTTAAGAAATTTAATTGATATACTTACAAGGTTAAGAATTACGATTGTGCTCTTGCTATTTTGATGTGTGGGTTTTGCCAGATTTGTCTCAAAAACTATGCTTTCATATATATTGTTACAAACCATCTGAAATTAAACATACTTCTAACTGTGGAATCCTTGGTGTTGTTTGAGCTTGGTGGTTTTCTTACAGATGTTTCTGCAAAATGCACTGCTCTGATGATGTTATCTAGTTCGGTAATGAAATGTTTGCAAGTAAGCATCCAAGCTCAAAGACCACCAAGGATCCCCCAATTTAATCCTGAGCTACAAATATTCTTTTATTCATACACCCTACTACCAATAAACATCAAACAGTCTGGATATACAATAAATTCTGAAAACTAGATTGCCAAATAAACATTAATACAAATAATGAATGCAACAGCATTTACATTTTCATGTATCTTACAGCTTTGCAAGATCACCCTTAAAGGGCAACTCTGTATCACTAAAATAATCAATATAGCAATTTTTTAAAATAATTTTTTTAATAATTGGAAAGAAAATAGAAAAGGTACTTGGTATTTACACTCATAGTCATTTTGGTAAATAAGTGGAGAACTTCAGTTTTTCTTCTATTGACTCCTGAGCCACTATAGGTATGACAACAGAAAAGCAGAAACAGTTTTTCGTAGAGGAAGCAGAACTGAAAGAGACATGAGAAAACTCAAATTTTGGCAATTATGAAAGCATGACAAATTATCAACTTTTATCAGCATGTATTTTAAGATCCACTTAATATAAATAGATTAATAAAGATTAGCAGAACATATTGATTCATGGAAAAGTCAAGCTGCATTAAAGAAGGAAACTCAATAATAAACAATAAAATTTTGTAGATTTAAGCTACAGGGAACTGTGGCTATAGACCAATAATTTCGCATTCACTTGCTTTCATTCCCACTCCCCCCCCGGCAGAATCACTTACGATAAGTTTTCATTTCAAGGAAAAAGAGTGGGCAGAATTATTTCTGGCAATTATTTTACTGTAAATGAGGAAGCCATCTCGATTTCTGTCTCAAAATATAATGTCTTGCCAGTGCCAAATCTAAGTACTAGACAGATACCAATGCATATTCAGAATCTTGACCTTAACCTTGTAATAGTTTACAAACTATTTTTGCTGAATCAAATCTAACACAGGATTTCTTTTTCTGCAGCAAAATTATTGTGAATACCTTAAAAAGATGAATATAAAAATACAAAATATTTGTTTTCCATATAGCTTTTTTCACAATTATTTAGCAGGTAGTAACATCTGGCTGTTTGGTTTAGAAACTTTGCATGATTATGTTAAGCTGGTACATGGATTGAAGATGTGCTGGGAGTATAGGATTCTAGGCAATACTAGAAGTCACAAACTGATCCATGATGAAGACAGTGCCAATTATTTCTGCCCTACTAGCAAAAAATGCTACATTGAAACATTCATACAGGGTCAAGCTCAACCTGAACCATTTATTTTTTTACTCTCTACAAAGTGACATCTTAGTGCTTTTATCTCTGCCATTCTTCAGAAACAAGCTGAAGACATAATACTGTAGAATGTTCAACTTTTTATAGCTCTCCCACATCAAGCTAAAAAGATTAGAAAAAGGAATGTTAGGAGTTGGTTTCTGTATGTTTTTTATTTTGCAATGCTACTTTAATAGAATTAGCAGATGCACCGCTGTTCTGAATTGCATAGAGCATGACGTTATTTATTTACTTAAATTAAATCATTTATTATCAAAGATTGTCAATAGATTACCACCAGATAAAATCAAACAGTTAAAGGATTGTCAAGCTATATTTGAAGCAAGTCATCACCTTGTTTTAACTGCTGTAACTATACATTTGGCTGCTATGTGATTTTGTAGTTTGACTTTCAGAATAGGTGTAAAAATTATCTGTTCTCCCAGGTGCACTTAGTAAAAGACAGGTCACAATATCCTTTTTGAGGTCTGTATAAAGGTTCTGGTTTAAAAAAAAAGAGATGTTGAATTGTATCAATTTCCCCAGCCTCATAAAGGTAAGCGTACTGAGCTCGATGAATATTGATAATACTTGCCAGATAGAGAGGGGTGCTAT
Source organism: Cerberus rynchops (assembly GCA_032468195.1). Classification (NCBI taxonomy): domain Eukaryota; kingdom Metazoa; phylum Chordata; class Lepidosauria; order Squamata; family Homalopsidae; genus Cerberus; species Cerberus rynchops. The sequence goes on from JANHFJ010002356.1 coordinate 83,022, forward strand.
ATGTGGTGCTAAAACATCCTTTTAGTATCTTGCAGGTTCATGACATTCTATGTCTAGCATACTTCTAGGATTCTGAAGCTATGAGTTGATTTCAGATTGATATTCAATGTCATCCAATCTTTGCATTACTAGTTTTTTGGTCTGGACAAAGTCCAAAGTTAATAAGAATATACAGGCATTCCAGGTAGTCTTAATTTTCTGCTCTACTGCTTTCTTCCAAAATGAGAGATAATTGTCAGCTAAGACTAGCAGTAGCAACTCTATACAATCAAATCTGATCTTTAACCAATACGCTGTTGATAGTCTCTATTCCACATTCAGTTTTGGATATCCCAGCCAGCAAGTGTTTAATGTGGCAAAATCTGTCATCAATACTAAACTGCCAGTACCTGCCTGCTTGTCTGGATCAGGAAGTCCCACAGGATTCTAGCTCTGTTGTTCTCCAAGATCTTATGTGGAATCTGGACTTGACATAGTTTAGTCCATACATTGTACAGATGCTCCTATACACAATGCCAGATACTTGGTTATGCCATTCAACCTATACTGTTTCTACCTGAATATTACACCCTGACACTACGTGTTGAACTATTTCTGAAGTCTCTCTGCATAGTGCACCTTGGGTCCTGTCTAGGGTGGTAGATCCTGATTTTATGGTTCTGGTGCTTAGTGCCTGTTTTTGTGCTATTATGCTCAGAGTTTCAGTGATGGCTTTAATCCAGATCTTTCCAGCCACTGGTAGGTTTTTCCAGTGTCAGTTACCTCAGCTATCTGTTGATTATACTTTCCATTCAAGGTCTTGCCTTGGCACAGTACTTCCTCTGCTTGATCTTTTTTTCATGTTTATTGCTGCCTCAGGCATTTTTTCAGAACTCATAGCATCATCTTAGTGATGAACTCATGGGTGTTCTGGGATTCAACTAGGACAGTGGCTTTGACAATAGACTCTACTTGTCTTCTTTTTGACTGGTGTACAGCCTCTGGGTATTGGACTTGGGGTGGAAATCTCTGAACATTGAGAGGAGCTTTTGGGTCTTTACATCAGTAGCTCAATACTAACTGGGTATCTGATAAATGGCAGGGTGTATGAGTTGATAGTGATGATCTTATAAAGGAGAATATTTGTAGCTCAGGATTGAAGTGAGGGGTGCTTGGTGCTCTCTGAGCTTGTTGTTTTCTTGAAGAGGTTTCATTATCCAAATTAGGCAGCATCATCAGTGCTAGTCACTGTGGATCTTGTTTTTCCTACTGAGTTGGCTCTTCAGAACCTGTAATGTCCTGTAATGTTTTCCTTGCATTAGCATGATTGTCATGAGCAATCACATGTGCATGCTTAGCTGGAGGTAAGTTGACCAACAGGTTGTGTGCCTAGCAAGATGGCTCCACATGCCACCTGTGACACCCGTGCCATAGGTTTGCCATCACAGGTATATGATTTGAGATCATGCTTGAGTGAGTTTAAATACTGTATTTTTCAGGGTATAAGACACACCGGAGTACAAGACACCCCTGGATTTTGGAAGAAAAACAAGAAAAAAAAGTTGTATTTGGAAAGGATGGGTGGTTTGCCTATTAAACCTTAGCAAAATTAGCTAATGTTATAAAAGAGAATGCATTCAAAACTGATGTGTATAATTATCTACAGAACCTTATACCCCATGTCCATTTTCTTCTTATTCAAACTATTAAGCTGTCTACAGCTTATATATATCATATTCCTACCACAAATATTGGAAATTTGGTAAATATACAGCTAATTAACCAAACTTTACAATTACAATCATTATATGAACAAATGTGACATCATCTCTTCACAGTAGTGCTTGCAGACTTAGGTAGGATCTACAAGTTTATCAAAATGGAAAA
>JANHFJ010002356.1:94788-105284 GCA_032468195.1 Cerberus rynchops
ATGCTTGTTGCCGGTCGGTCTGTCTGTCGGCCCCCCCCCCCCCCATCTATCTATCTGACTGACCCTATTTTATTCTGGCCAAATTTTTAGCACCTGAAAATCATTAACTCAGCACAAGAGGAAGTGGTGTAATGGGTGTGAGGCCATTCTGATTTCCTGTGCTAAGGAAGCCTAGTTCATTTACTGTATAAACATATTTTTTATTAGCATCCTTTGATATTGAATAGAATGATAATAAGAAAAAAATATTAGTTGTGATAAAGTATATGTTTACTGAATTTTAATGTGGTATCTTTGCTGCTAAGTCTAGGCAATTTGCTTTTTATTTGTACAGATTCATATCAGTATCTAATTTATAGTTTTCATACTTTAAAAACTGTTTTGGGACCTTTTGACCTCATTCCTTATAAAATGGAAACATTTTTAAACAAACTATTTTATTGCTCATTATTTGCTGGATGAAATGTTTCTGTCAGTTCAGATTTCTGAAGCAGTTCAATCTTAATCTAGAATGAAGTTTGTCCTTATGAAGAACTGTTTAAGGACAGTCTTACAAGGAACATACTTTCCATGGTGCAATTGCAGTTAGATGTCCACCTAGAAGTATGCAGGTAGTGATTTGGTGTGTAGAATTTCTCTTATCTTTTCCTTGAAAAACCTAAAAAAGTTGTGTTTTATAGAAATATAGAAATATTGGACTTTTATAAATGGGGCAATGATATTTTCCATCAATTTATTATTAGCTAAATGTGTTCTATTGCTTAATTATATACTGCACTACTAATACCAAAGCAATCTTTAGACTAAAAAGTTCTTGAACAGTTATTGTAACTTCAGAAAATAATCAAGTGCGCATATTTTAATGGGGAATTAAATTTCCAATGGTATTCAATTTGTAAAAAAATTATATTACTGTATCTTGTATTACAAAAATGAGTGTTCTTTCAGGTCATCTTGATCATAGAAACTATAAAATAATATAAATTATCTGAAAGTTGAATTAGAAAATAAGCTCAGGCACCCCAAATATGATCTTGGATAGATTCCTTTCATATGAAATATTGTAATAGTTCATTTATTAAAACATTTTAAAAAACAGACTAAATAACTACACAATAGCCCAAAATGTAACACTAGCTTAGAAGGAAACTTGGTATAGATGGTCTTCAACTTAGGATCATAATTGGAACCAGAATTTCTATTACTAAGCAAGGGAGTTATTAAGTGATTTCATGACATTTTATCATGGTTTTTAAGTGAATCACTGCAATTGTTAAGTGAACCGCATGGTTGTTAAACAACTCTAGCTTCCCCCATTGACTTTGTTGGAAGCTGGCTGAGAAGGTCTCAAATGGTGATTGTATGACCTGGGAATGCTACAACCCTCATAAATGCATGTTGGCTACCAAGTACCCTATTTTTTTTTCTTATGGGGATGCTGCATTGGTTGTAAATATGAGGACCAGTTGTAAGTCACTTTTTTCAGTGTTGTTATAACTTCAAATGATCAGTAAATGAATGGTTTGTATATTATTTGCACACAACATATTTTTGCTAACCGTAAAGCAAAAGGTAAAATACTGACAGTATATATTTTTTCTTTTAATCGGCTTTGGTCTTTGCAAAACCTTTATTGATATAGGTAGCTGTTCTATTTCTTCTGTTTAAGTATATTGGCCTGTGGGGTAAAGGAAGAGGTACTGAAAGAGGAACTGCTTTTTTTTTTACTGGGTTTGCTGTCTCTTTAGTCAGATGGAATACTTGTTAGACAGAAGCAACATGTGTAAGGTTTCGACTTATCTGTGTGATGACAGACAACTATTTTCATGTCTACCGTATATATGTTTTTAAAAATAGAATCTTTATTATGTATTTGTTTTGCTGAATTTGGAGGCCATCCAACCCTGATAACTTTGAAAAGCTTACTAATAAGTTAAAACAATAAAAAAGAATGATATTTGGATACTATTTTCTTTATGAAAAATGTGAAATGATTTTACAAATAATATATAATGGAATCCCATTGGGTGATTTGGGGGAAGTCTCTCTCTCAGTCCAACCTGCTTTATGAAATTGTTTTGGTGCAAAAAGAAGGAAGGGTCACCATGCATGCTGCATTGACTTCTACAAAGATGGGAGATACAGTACATAAAACAACGGTAACATAATAAGTTGTGCAAACTGCTTGGACAGATTTGTGGTTTAAACCAGGGGTCTCCAACCTTGGCAACTTTAAGACATGAGGAATTCTGGGAGCTTGAAGTCCACACATCTTAAAGTTGCCAAGGTTGGAGACCCCTGGTTTAAATAGATTAACAGTTCTATACCATGCCTGGGGTAGAAATTGAAATCGTCTATAGGATGGTAAACAGTTAAATCCTTCTTATGGCTTGTAATGGAAGGAAAATGTAAAAGTAAAATACACAGAAGAAGAGACAAATATAGTTCTTTTCTCATTTTTGAGGTGTCATCAATAAGGTGCTGTATTTATTTAAATATCTTGATTAATCAATTTTGTCTTTACATCTTGCTATTTTTATTTTTTTCTCTCTTTCTTGATCAATAAATTCTACAGTCATTGTCAATTAGAAACCAACAATGTTTTTCGACCTGCATTCATAATAGGTCTCAATAGGCCTGTAGGTTCTCAGTCATCCAGGTCATGGTTACCTCAAAGGTGCTTTTTCAGGAAGCAACTGGACTTTTTTTGGTTTTTTTTTCTTTAAAGACGTTTCGCTTCTCATCCAAGAAGTTTCTTTAGTTCTGACAGGATAGTGGGGAATGGAAGGAATTTATGTATTATATTATAATAAATGAATTTATGTATTATATTATAATAAAAAACAGACTATATATATATATAGTCTATATATATATTACTGCAAGGAATATAAATCCATCCATACCCCACCATCCTGTCAGAGGTGAAGAAACTTCTTGTATAGAAGCGAAATTTCTTCAAAGAAAAAAAAAACCCCAGAAAGTTCAGTTGCTCCCTGAAAAAGCACCTATAGAACAGGTCTCTGTATTTCAACAGTTGAATTCTAGGTAATGTTATAACTTAGGTGTAAGCTTCCCACCACTGTCTTACTCATGTACAATAATTTTTGAGATAGGTGAACTTAATTGTTAAATTTATGTAAATTATTCTTTAATTGTAGGTCAGACTGTGTCAGAATCCCAAACTTCAATTGAAAAATAGCCCACCTTACATACTTGACATTTTACCGGATACATACCAACACTTGCGACTTATTTTGGGCAAGTATGATGACAACCAGAAACTTGTACAGCTCAGTGAAAATGAATACTTTAAAATCTATATTGATAGTCTCATGAAAAAGTCAAAACGAGCTATACGACTTTTTAAGGAGGGAAAAGAAAGAATGTACGAAGAACAGTCACAGGACAGGTAAGAGAATTTACATATCTATCTAAATTGTTTAATTCTTTTTACATTTTTTTTCTCTTTGGCAACATTTTATATACTTTCTGAAGAAAATTCATCAGACTTTTTGTTGCTATTCAGAGTGAAAATGCATAATATTTTAATGTATGTGCAAATTTGTATTGTTCAAATTGATAGCCTTTTGATGTGTTTTCCTAGAGAGCCACTATTGAGGTTTGATTTTGGATCCTTAGACTGTTTAGCACAAATGAAGATTAATTTGTTTGAAAACCAATTTGTAATAGATTAGTTTCATTTGTAGAATAAGTTTTTCATATTCTGTTAGACCAGGCTGCAGTTTAGTTGTATGTTTGGGAAGGCTTCTAAATGTCAGTGCTGACGCTTGTTTCCCTGTGAGCTAATAGTATTAGATGAAGTTTTTGAAGTCTGTTATGGAATTATTTCTATTTCTATCTATATGAAATAATAATTATATTTTAAAATATATACTCATTAGTTAATATTCCAGGTTTTAATGTTAATCATTAATAACTAAGAATGCAAGCTATATTTTAATATCTGTAATGTCTTAATATCTTTAATAGCAGTTTTAAATGCCATCTTTTTTTGCCTGTTAGAGCCATTTCACAATTTAAAATGAGTGCCAAACATGTTTTTATTTAAAATTAAGATTTTTTGTGATATAACAAAGGTACCCACCTATTTGATGTATTAACTTCATTTATAGAAAGTATTTTTTTCATACTAAACATTTTGGATAAAGTTAATAACTAAGTAGATAATTAGAAGTGTTGCTTTGAGAAAAAAATGCTGAAAAATGAGGAAAATCTTTTGAGTTTGAGACAGGAAAGTGGGTGGCAAGCATGAAGTGGAAGAACTTGGTGGAAGAATCTAGTAATTCTTTTCTTGATTTCTGACTTTAAAGTGGCCTAATCCATCATTTCATATTTGAAAGAGTTTAGCTCCCCCCCAATAATAATTAGACTAAAATGGATATACACAGAAAACGTTTTATATTTAAGGGTTAAGTCACTTGTTACTAATTGGCTATTCTTCAGGTAGCAAGCTAAGTAAGTTGAAGTTATTCTGCTTTGCATTTGTTTTATTGTTTTATATCATTTATAAATAGTTAAATTTTGCCTATATATTAGTGTTGTGCCATGAGAAGTGAAAACTGCAATTCAAAGCACAGATGAAGAGGTATTAATGCCTGAGATGTTACATTGAGCTCCATATAGAGCATGTGAGTGTTACTGAATAATTTAGACAATCTGTGATTCATTGGGTTATAATTTCAGAGATATTTCCTTACCAGATTCCTCACTGCCTTCAGCAATGGCAAAACTTCTAATGTTTGTGAAAAGTTCTTAAAAATTCAAGGAGAATCTGCCTTGAAAGTACTTCATGTTGAGCTAAATAACACACTCAAAAATAGGTATTGGTCATTTTTATATCATAAAGTGTTTTATACAATTTGAAAAATTTCAATTCCATGGGAATCATGTGTTCCAGATTTTGGGTGCACTCTATCAATGAGCCCTTTTGAGGTAACTGATATAGAAACATGGCATCTGAATACCTTTTTCAGGGCCTTCAGGGCCTACCAATGGCTAGTTTATGGCATATTTTATGACTGCTTGTTCCTTTACTGTTGATAGATTCTAAAACATAGAAGCCATCAACCATTTTTATATCTTCATTAGTAATTTTAAATTAGCATAAGTAGACTGATAACTTAAGATTGCTTTCCAAATCAAATATCTTATGATATGCTCCTGGGTACAGATGTAGTTGGTGGAGCTACAGGGGCACTGCAAATCAAGAGGAAAGTATTAACATATTGGAGAGAAGCTTAAATTTTCTTTTTTTTAAGTGCCCAAGGCAAAATCTGGTGGGGATATATTGACAGAATGTGATGATAATGTTATTGTCATCAGTAGAGAGAGGATGATTTTTGTCTTCTCACACATGAACAAAGAATTTTTTTCTTTCAAATATAATTTAAAGGAATTTTATCCCAATAAAATTGATATAATAATTTATTAGATAACAAAATCTGATGTTGAAAATGCTTGGATTAATAACACATTAACCCAACTACATTCTGAATATGGTTTTAGTAACTTAAATGTTTTAATTAATTAGGAGACCAACTTACTATCAAAATTAAAAGTCCATAAAATAGAGTATTTTAGATTTTGTATACTCATCTTTAATGTAGAAATGTTAATAAAATCAAGAACCATCTCAGTATAACTTAGTATTGTAATCATCTATGCTACCAGTTTCCCTGAAACTGATGAGTATATGATTGAAATGGTAATGAAATACTGTCATTAGAAACATGAACAAGGAAAAATCTTTCTTAAGACTAAAGCCATTCTACTTTATATGTCAATAAACTATGGCTGGCTTGTTATCACTTAGCTCAGTCTCTGAGCTTCAAACTTCCTTTCCTGTCAAGATAATTTCTCTGTTAAGACTAATAGAGCTATAAATATATTGCAGTAGAACTTATCGTTTGCCAGTAGGTATATATACTCAATCACTTAAGACCATAATAAATGGTGCCTAAGCAATTGTCAGACTTTGAGCAAATGAAGCTAACCTCATTGAATAACTTACTAACAACATATTGCTTTAATTTTAAATATGAAAGGATGGCTATTTATGTAAGAAGTAGATGAAATAAACAAATATGTATGGCAATCGCTTTGAAGTGGCACATTGTTTGTCTAGTTCTGAAAGGTTTTATATGGTAGAGTGGTTTTTTTCCCCAATGTCTGTGTTTGTATGTGCACAAGAGAATTAATGATAATTGCTTAAGAATCTTTATGTTGATTCTGTCATTAAAACATCTTAATTTTTAAATTTTGCACAATAGGATTTGTACAATAATGTTTTTACAGTTTTCTTTCATCTGGAAACATCAAAATATGTTTAGTTCAACTATATAATAAAATGGAAAGAATTAGATGATCATTCTTTAATTAAAAATCAGAAAAACCTTGGTTGCTAATAAAAGTATATTGGGTGATTATACCTGTAGTTAAAATGAAAAATATGGGATGCGATTGTAATATAATAAACATGTACCGGTACTTAAAGACAGATTTTGCATGTAGAAAAAGTAAATATTACCCTTACATTTATCACTACTCAAAATACATAAAACCAGAATCAGATGCAAAAGACTGAATACTAATGATTAAAATATCATTATAGAAGATCTAGAAAGGACCAGTCTTATTTAAACATGAGACATTTAGTTAGATTTGTTCTTTGTTCCTGTGTGCGGTATCACCATTCCTAGATTAAAAGACCTCTCTGAGCCCATCTGAAAGAAAGTTAAAGATGCCTATGAGTCTCAGAAGGGATTTTAAAAGTTTGCCAAACACTTAGATATCAGTCATTCCACTATCTGAAAGATCATGTACAAGTGGAAAAAATTCAAAACAAGTTTAGCTTCTCAGCAAGTTCATCCTAAGAATGGAATTCCGGATGTTGAAAAAAGACTCTAAAACTCCCAGACTTTTATTATTTGACTGTCATCATTATTAACATAAAAATTTATGAGGCTACTATTGGAAAGAACTCAACAAATTAAATCTAGGCAAATACCACAAGTTCTGGAATAATGTGCTTTTGTTACACAAGACAAAATCATATTATTGGCCAATTTACTAGAAGGCATGCTTAATAAAAACCAATGATATCATTTTACCAGCATAATCTCTTAACCAACTGTAAAGCATGATGGTGGAAATGTTATTCTTTGAAGCTACTTTGCTGCATCAGGCCTAGATGGCACACCATCATAGAATCCACCATAGAATTCATCATTATATCCAAGAGTGCTTGAGGATAATGTGATTACATTTGCCAGAAGTTTGAAGCTCAATCAAAAGTTGAGTCATTCTTGCCCTATGACCATATCACTAAACATTCCAGGAAATGAAGGTTTTTGAAATGGTCAAATTAAAGCCCAGGTTTAAATAAAATTGAGATGCTGTGGGTGTTTTGAAATGGGCTGTGCATAGAAGGAATTTCTCAACACTGCACAGCTGAAAAAAATGCATAGTGAAATGGGGAAAAGTTCCTCTCAGTTAATGTCAGAGACGGGAAAACAGTTATAAAAGGAGACAGTGCCTGGTATTAGAGCAAAAGGTATACTTTTTCATGCAAGAATTTGTATTATTTTCATCATTAATAATCATGCAGAGGTGATGAATTGGAAACCACAAATTTAAATCATGCAGATGAAGGGGAAAAAAGAAAAAAGGGTATCCTGTAGACAAAACCTGCAAAATTTCATGGATAGGCTGAATGGGAAGGTTCAATCTATTCTGTGATTGGATATTATTCGGAATTTAAAAACGTTGACTTACCATCTCAAATTGCATTTAGTTCTTTTAAAATTGCTACAATGAGCCTAAATTTTTGGACTATTGGTTTACTTTAAGGACAGTCACATGCAGAAAACATTGTAACAATTCATAAGAATAACTAATATTTTACTTAGTCTTGATATTTGCATAATTTCGTTCTCCGTATCAAATTACTTATTCAGTATGCATTCTTCTAAGTGATGGATAATGTGTACCTGACAAAAACATAGCACATTTTTCCCCACTAGGTAAATTGTTAAAATATCAGAGAGGCAGAGATAAATTTTAAGAGATGGGGTAGACTTCACTTCATAGTTTAATCTGAAAAATCCTTATCCTTGGAAACACATTAAGAAGAAAAGTTTCCTACGGATTTTATTTCTGATAATTAAATAGTCATATCCATATAACAACAATATGGAAGTGATTTGTATTCCCTTGTAAGATGTTCATATGCTTTCCACAGAAATAACAACAGTTTTGTCAGAGAAATGAAGCAAGAATTATGACCCAAGCTTTGCCCACTCTGTAAGTGTATAACTGATGTTATGATGCACATACAAAAGGGGAGGAACTTGCATTGCAGTGTTGTAACATTTGTTGCATAATTTACCTCTTATGTGGACAGTTATGATTCTTTCCAACACAATAGTATAGGTAATCCTTGACTGATGATTTATTCAATGAAGGTTAGACACTGTGAGTTTTGTCCTATTTGATTACCTTTCTTGCCACAGTTAAGAGAATCACTGCAGTTGTTAAGTTAGTTGCACGGTTTTTAAGTGAGTCTGGCTTCTCCATTGACTTCGCTTGTCAAAGGGTCACAAAAGAGGATTACATGACCTGGGACAACTGTCATAAATGTGAGCCAGTTGCCAAGTGTCTGAATTGTGATCACGTGGCCATGAGGATGCTGTAATAGTCACTTTTTTCAGTGCCATTGTGACTTCAGACTGTCACTAAATGAATTGTTGTAAGTTGATGACTGCCTGTATTTTCTGATTTGGTCAGTCTGTAAATAAGAGATTGATTGGGAGGTCTTCAGTTGTAATAATCAGTTTTCTCATTGAAAAAGGTGAAATATAAATATAATAATAAATATAATATGAAAGGAAGATCACTAACATGAAAATTTCTTTTAGATTATTAACATTAGAATATAGCAAGAATAATTTTATTGGAAAATCAATCAAAAAACCTTCCTTATAATTAGCTGCTTTTTTTTACTGTTAATGTAAATATTCTGCATGAAATTAATTAGCTTCAAAAGTTTAATAGTAGGGAGAAAAAAAGATGATGCTGAAGGCAGTTAGAAGTATGGTTAATCATTGCCAGTCTATAGCCAGATGATATCTAATATGCAACATTCCTTTATTTAATATGTCTAACAAACTTAAAAAATAAGCTTGTAAATTCTAATACCATATGATGCGTTATCAGATTATGGTTCAGATTTATTCATCCTTTTATAGTAGTAAGATCCATAAAATAGAGCTAATAATGGTGGATTAAATATCTATTATACACCTCTATTATTATAATCCTTGTCATAGTTATGAAAACGAAGGTAATAAGTAGAATATAGATTTTACTGCAGTTATAAAAATAAAAAAATGGATGCCACTGTAAAAATCATTAACTGTGGTGAAAAGGAAACATCATCCATACTGGGAATAAGTGTGAGTATTTTCAAACTTGGTCTCAGAAGAGCTGCTGGTAAAGAGCTTATAAAGAGTGAAGAAAAGAAAAAATGAGACAGTGAGTGCACATACAGATACACACCCTGCTTTTGGGTTCTCTTATTATTATTGGCCTGTAAAACCTCTTTGACCTTTCAAAGAGACTTTGATTTGAAACAGCTTATTTTTCTACCAGCAAACAAGCTGGCCTTCAAAGAAGACTACCAGGAAGGAGGAACCAGAGCTAATTATTGTCAAGGAAAAGGCTGCCTAAATTTTCTCAGCTGAGGCTGGTGTTCCAGACTTGTTTCTTGGGGAGAGGAGTAAACGGGTTTGTTGTTGGACACAGAAATACAAGTTTCTGCTTTATTTTTCTTTTATTAACTAATGCAAAAATATAAAAGAAACAAATATATTTTAAAAAATCACTTTAATTTTAAAAAACCACTTCAATTTAACAATCAAGCTGCTAGTCCCAATTTTGGTCACTGAGCAAGTACTCATAAATGCAATGAGGTCATTTCTAAATATTATTTCTTTTTGAAAGATGTCACCTAAAAATCTATTGAATTTTTTTTACATTTTTTTCATTTGTTAATTAAAATGTGCAAACAAAATACACACACACACACACTGAAAAATAAATTAAAAAGCAAACCAGCAAACCCCAAATTAAGAAACATTATAAAAATTGCACCCTGGTAGCCCCACCCTCTCTCTTTTTTCTTCCGCCCTCTTCTCCAATTACTAACTGCTACACAAATATTTTTATAGTTTACTTTGGACATTTCTGTTTGGATCCTTTTGAAACATATCTTTTTAGTTAGGAGTTATATTTGATAAGATCATAGCTTCAAATAATTCTGTATCTACAGTACATATCTCAAAAGCTCCTTTTTGTAGCCTTTAACTGCAAGAAATGGTACATAAATGGCACAAATGGTCTGTATTTAGATCCCCTCCAATCGGGCTTCAGGCCTGGTTTCAGCACGGAGACGGCCTTGGTCGCATTGGTGGATG
>JANHFJ010002360.1:20823-31324 GCA_032468195.1 Cerberus rynchops
TAAAAAATTGGAGCTACTCATGGTAAGCCTGTGTTTATAGTACTGTACAAACAACTCTAACTCCCATTAACCGCAGGTAGCATGATATAATCAGAAGGGACTTTGAGAATTAAAATTCAAAATATATGAAAGGCATCAGGTTGAAAAACTTTTGAAAGGCACCAATATTTGAACAAAGTTTGTAAAAATTGATCTTATTATTTCTTAATTTCCTAAGTATTTTAGATAGTGATAGTGTTCTTCCACAACATCTGGGCATAGGGTCCCTTGTTTTATTAAGCAATCTTCCCTTTATAGTGGGGTAAACATTTTCTGTCAGTTCAAGGGCTATAACATGCTTTGTATAACATGTTGATGACTACCCTGTAAAAGAGCCATTTGTAGAGGAAAAATTCAAGAGGTATAAAAATTCAGGATTTTAAAAAGAATTCTTTAAAAACTCCAATTCTTAAAAAACACAAAGAAGAGGGCTGAGAGAAATGCTGGCAAATCTTTTGCATTCTATATGGAGCTGAATTGGAATTCTAGCTGTTTCATGAATGCTTTAAGATATCCATATGTACTCAGTCTCAGATCAACATTTGGAGGATTGCAGATTGGCCATCAATTTAAATGAACATAAAATATGTCAGTAAGTTGGTTAACAGTATTTGATGCCAAGCATATCTCTTATCCAAATATTCTTTCCGTATCAAAACCTGATGACCTCATGCATTTTTACAGTAACATACTTTCACGCCACCCCTCCCCAAGTCGCTATCTCACAATAAACAGATCAAGTGATTGAAAGGTCCCAACTATTGAGTCATCCAATATCTCTGGATGTCCCAACCTAAGCTAAAAACACATGGTTTGGGGACTTCATATTATTAGTAGTAAGGCATCTTTGTCTACTATTCTCTAGCAAAGCAACAACAAAACCCAACATATATGGCAAGGTCACGGTCTTCATTAAATAGAATCTAAGACGGGAGATTCTGAAAAGAGATAACGCATAGCTTAGATCAAAAGTAAGCTAAAGCCTTCCTGAAAAGTATATCAAATTTTGGTGTCTTCATGGACAGTTTCACATTGAGAATATTCATAGCTCAGGGTTAAAGAGAGGGGATCCTTGGTGCTCTCTGGTGTTTCGTTACTGAAGCTAAGTAATATCAGTACTAACATTGATAATGTTACCTACTTTGAGTAATGAAATTCTTGACTGCAAGAATACAGTCAAGCTCAGAGCATCAAGTGACAAATAGTTTTGTTGGCAAGAGTATAGAATTGATTTTTCATTGCCTTTTTCAATTTTTCAGCTTCAGCTTTGTCATTCAAGTATTCACCAGGTTTGACCATCCTTAGCTTCTTAAAATCAGCCAAGATTGTCTAGATGCTGTCATTTGTATTGGAATTGGCATGCAATAAAGTTTGGAAGTAGCCATGTGTAGCAAATAAAAATACATTTTGTTTCAACCCCCAAACATACACCCTTGTGTTTCAGAAATACCACTGAACTGCTCCATGTGGTCTATTGCTTGGCAAAACTGAAATGTAGAACATCTATATTCTGCATTAGAGTTGAAGCAAAATCTTGAAACAGTTTACAGAGGGATGTTGCACCTGACTTATCTCTCCTATTCTCTTCTACATTCTTTTCCCTAACTTTCTGCTAATCTTCCCGGTGCCTTCCCTTCTAACCAGCCCATCTTTCCTTCATCCAAATCTTCCCAGTCCCTTCTTTTTCTTAGTATACAGCCTCCAGTTTCCTTAGCTTTTTCCCACTCACACCCAACTCCCAATTGCAATCATATCATTTGTACCTAAATATGTGTTTGTTTCCATGCCTAGATTGGATTGTGCATATTTCACTCTTTATCTGAACATGGAACATGCCAAAATAGGTCTCCCAGCCATGGAATGGTTCAATGTGACACATTTTTTGCATCTTTATCCAGAAGTCTTTCTGAATTGCTACTTGACAAAGAATAACATCACATGGCTATAGTTCCTTGTGAAGGATGTTTTCACATACTTTGTAACTCTGAAAGGGAGTTTACAAAGAGGAGATCCTGCCTGGAACATGTAATTCAGCAGTCTTAGTGTACAAAGCTCAATTGTGGCCAGTTGTAATAACTTGATTAACCAAATTAGCATAAAATAGGGCAACCTGTGACTAACATTCTGAACTATTCTAAAGGAAAACTAGATATAAATAAGTCTAATAATTATAATTATATAATTATAATATAAGCTCTACATTGTGTAGGAATGGTCAGATAGTAGATTTTGGTATTGAGCAAGGATTTCTCACTTTTGACCTGAAAATAAGTTTTGGGTTTATTTTGTGTGGAAATAGTGCATATTCTGTTGAAGTGTTCAAATTCCTGGTTTCAGAATTATTTCGCTCCAAATGTATAGCATTGCTCCTGGTGCTATTTAATGAACTTCCAGTAAATAATGAAAGTTTATTAGTTCCCAAAAAACTGGAGCGGGGAGGAGGAGCTCTTAGGCCCATTGATATTTACCCTTCCTTGATATTGCAAACTAGTCTGAAAACTTGCCCCATTAATACATAGTTATTATGGTAATTTCTATGGTATGCAATGTTCTATAGAAAGACCTGGAGGTTTTTGGTCCTCATTCAAAGAAGTTATTTGCTCTTTGGGGTAACATTTGCAAGAAATCAAATAAACATGATTTTCTAGTATTTAATTTATTTGTTCTTTTCAGAGCCAGTTATTGAATCTTACATCTTTGTCTCCTGAAATGGAGAGACTGAATGAACTTAGCTTTAGATTGCCACTCTGTGACTTCACTGTAAAGAGATTGCAAAACCTTAATCGGCAGTGGACTCAGAAAACCTCTCTAGTTCTGGAGCAATGCAGGTAAAGAGGACTTTTTTCTTCGTATTATGATGTAGCTCCATCACAGTAGTTTATGACATTTTATTTGCACCCAAAATGAAATTATATTGTATATGTGATGTTTTCTTTCAGGGCTATTTTCTATAAGCAGCCTTATTCATCCTTTAGTTTTGGTTGCAGCACTCATGCAACACTCATGGAATAGTTCCACGAGATAGGATTTTTGGAATCTGCTTTTGAATGTATGAACTGCAGCCCAGTGATTTGAAAGACATTTTTAACAATATGCAAATGCTAGTGAGCACATAAGACAGCATGAAAGACATTCAAGTTATACAAAGGGTTTATCAGAGAGTTGGGTATTTAATCTGTATCTAAAACTGCACAACTAGATTCTTCTTCCAAGCTCCCATGCTGAAAGGTAGCAGACTAGCTGTTGTAGACCTTTTCCTTGCCGTGTGTCTCCCACCTTCATGTATTTAGGAAAGCACAATCTGTAACGGTTACACGTACATGTCATGATTAACAGCCATTGATAAACCTCATTGTCCATGATATTAACTAAATTTCTTTAAACTCACCCAAGTCAGGTGTCTTCAGTTAGTTGCCATGGACACTAATCTTTTGAAGAACCTTCTACAGTACCTTCTACTTGTGAATGTTTTACAGATTTTTTTTAATTTTAAAACAAAATTAATGGGAAGCTGGCATGTTGCATGCAGAAAATGCTGTACAGGATCTATAAGCCAAATAAATATAATTCTTAACTCTCAGTCTTTGTTTATGAATGTACATCCCAAAACAAAAGTAAGGTGGAATTTGATAATACATATCCTTGGGACCTACAGAGTATAGCAGAGAAAAGCAGTTCACTAATTTGCCTTTCAATAAACTATGTTGATGACTGGTCATATCCTTTATAGTTGCCATTTTGGTTATGAACAGTTCTTCTCCTTCATAGTAGCTATTTCCTTGAAGTGACCAATATATGCTATATGAGGAATCTCTTATTTTAAGCTGTTTGCTAGTTCCCCTGCCTGACTTTGAGCAGCCTCAGAGCTGTTTTTCCTCACTGGCTGCTTTAAATTTCAGGTTCAATTTACAGTCTTAATTCTCAGGCAATCTTTCACTACTTTATACCCTGTAAATACTGATGGCTGGAAGTGAGAATTAGAATCTATGTCATTGGGGAAGTACCAAGTAGAGGAAGGCTACGGTAGAGATTTGTCTGCTGGCTGGGGAATCCTGGGAGTTGAAGTCCAAACATCTTAAAGGTGCCAAGGTTGAAAAACACTGGTCTACAGGATTATGGATAATATATAAAATATATATAAAATATATAAAATATATAAAAGGTTGTAGTTCAACAACCCCTTGAAACCTGTAAGATTTAGCCATACCTAATTTAACTTCTACCTAAGTCTGTGCTGAAGTCATTTGATTTCATTTCTTTCTTTCTTTTTTAATTGCAGTGAATTGCAGAAGCATCAATCAGACGACAAGAAGTTTCTTCAGCAATGTCAGAATTGGGTGCAGTTTGTAGAGAAAATGAAAGAGAGCCTGAAAGAGAACATGCCAGCTACACTTGAGAAGCTGCAAGAGCAGCAGAAAGAATATGAGGTGATGTTTCCAGAGGTTTGGCTTTGATCCAAAGAATTGGGAGTTTGGGATTTTCAGTATCAGGTCTGAAGACATTTTCTTGCCACAGCTGATATTCTTTCAGTTCATTGAATACAACAATGTTAAAATTAAATGTTATTCATTACTTACAGATGTTACAGGCAGAGATTTCCATTAATCAGCAAATTTTCAGTTGCCTTGTGTCACAAGCTCTGCATATGTTGGAATCAGGAGAAGCAGAAAACAGGTAAAATATACGACTTGGTGGTGTACATCTTGATTTATATGGCTTTCAGTAAAAATGATCTGAACCCGAGCACCAATTGTTTGTAGAAAAGTTGTCATTACAGATATGAAAAGTTGTCATTACAGATAGTTCTCAGATCATGACCAGTTGCTTAGCAATTACTTACATTTTTATTGTGGACTTCCCAGGGGCTACTTTTAGGACCTAGATTTGAAGTTCCAGTGCCCCTGCCCATCCTGCAGTCACATGACTGCATTTGGTGCATTTGGCAGCCAGCCCACATTGACAACTGTTTACAGAGTCCTGCAGTCCTGTGATTTAAACTTACGACTTCTGTTGCCAGAAACCAACATTTGCTTCCAGTTTCTGGCAGTGCCTATTGCCCAAATGGATTCACTTATTAGTCACATATACTTAATGATTACAGTGATTCTCTTAACAATCACCACAAAAAAAAGACTATAAATCGGGCACAGTCCTATGGTGACCTGTTTAATGATTGGCATGACTTATGAGTGTAATTCCAGGCTCAAATAAGAGGGCTACCTGTATAAATTAATAGATATGGAACAAGTGGAAAGCCAAAGACAGAAACTCACACCTGAACTTAGGCTTAAGTAGTATCAAGTGCAGCTAACAGCCATGGTGGAACAGAGAACTGCAGATCTCACCCAACATTTTCTGTTCCTGTGTTGCTCTGCACTATTCTATATAACAACTTCTATTGTTTCAAGTCTGTAATTTCCTACACCTGCTTACCTGGATGCCACTGAATTTAAACTTTTAGGGTGAGTGTCTCCACTTCTGCAAATGCTGTATATTCATATTAAACTTAATCAGCTTTTTTTCCCAAAGCTGATTCACTTGTAAGAGCTGATTGATTGATTGTAAGAGCTACAATTTCCAGAATTTCCAAATAGCTGACAGACCCTTTCTGATATTTCTATAAATCAATATAATTGTGACTTAGCTTTCAGCAGCTCTTCCTCATAATGAGGTAGGAAATTGAGCTTTTCTATGGGTCACAAATTTCATAAGCTCCAGTGTACAGATGGGAGCTGAAATTCAAAACATCTGGAGAACACTTGGCTGCCTATGCCTGAAGTTGTATATTTTAAAAATAATACTGTCTCTATTCCTGATAACAAATCATGAAATCAATTCAGTTCAGATTATTTACAGTTGAAGACCAATAACTACAAATACATTAAAGTATGTGTGCATGCATATGTGTGTAAAAACACATGCCTGAAACTGTTCATGATAAGGGCATTAGGCAGCTTCTATAAGTCAGAGCTATTGATAAAAAGTTTGCAACCTTCTTCTGAAAATTAGTTGTAAAGTAGGAGTATGGTTACCTCATGGCCATAAAGGAACCAGGTTTTCTAAGAATGAGTAGTATAAGTTTTATTTGCTATTGTGTATAAGGGAGCCAATTTAGTAAGACACTTTTAGAGTTTCAACCTCCATAACTGCATACAGAAGTGCAGTGCTCAGCAACCTGAAGCGGATTAGGCACTCTTAGGTGGCCGTATCCTATAGCAGGATGGCAAACCTTTTAGGCACTGAGTGCCCAAACTGCATGCACGTATGTCCAAACTGCATGGTGTGTGCATGTGCACATGCATGGCAGAGACCTGAAGGCCAGCTGGCTGGTGGGAGGTGGGGCATCCTAACTCCAGCAGCTCTGCAAGAGGTGAGATCTTTTTCTTCCATGAGCTTCTGTTTTGTCGTTTGCAGGGAAACTTCCATTTCCCTGCAAATGACAGCGAAAAACACCATGGAGAAACATGGTGGAGCTGAGCTGGGGTGACAATGCGCATGCATGCTATAGTGACATAGGGTACCTGCTAAATGGCACCCTGGATGCAAAGCCATATGTCTACAGTAGGAGTGTCAAATTCAATTTCATTGAGGGCCGCATCAGGATTGTGTTTGACCTCAGGGGGCCGGGATCGGCATTGCCAGGGTTGATGTGGTCAGCTCAACATAATTCATACCAGGGGCATCTGTGGTGGCCCAAGAGCTCTGCCAATGAAAATGGGCTCCCAAGCTCTGTTTTCGGCTGCCACAGCCTCCTGCAACCCTCTGCCAGTGAAAATGGAGTTTGGGAAGGCCACACATGGCCCTCACAAGCTCCATTTTTACTGGTAGAAGCATCATGGGCTGGTCCTTTGCTGTTTCCAGGGCAGCCCCGCAGGCCAGATCTAAGTACCCTGCGGGCCGGATCTGGCCCCCGGGCCTTGAGTTTGACACCCCTGGTCTACAGTGTGATGGTAGCATATGATACTGTACTAACATATCACTCTGTTTACTTTAGAACTGAATTTATCTCCAGACTCACTCTGCTGAAGGAGCAATGGCAGAGTGTGGTGCGGATGATTCATCGAAAGAAAAGTGACACTGACAGCCTTGTAAAGCAGTGGGAAAAATTCACAACCTTACTGCAAGATCTCACAAAATTCCTCATGGACACAAACAGCTACATAGCTGCTGTGAAGAGCCAGGAGAAGTATCGCTTGGATCAAATTAGGAATCTGAATCACAAGTTCAAGGTTAGGTCTCCCACTCACTATAATCAGAGTAATCAACAATAGACCACAATAGCACATTTCTGGAAAATGGGATAAACCTGGATAGATACATCCCACAGTTCAGAGTTATTTATTAAATGTATATGCTGCCCATCTCACAATTCGAGGCAACTCTGGGTGGCTTAAAACAGATATAAAAACTATGTAGAAGCAGATTAAAATTACAAAAGATTAAATACAGAGTAAAAGACCATGGATTTGGAGCAGAGCAGTAGTAGTACCTTCTCTGTCGCTGCACCAACCACCTACAGCTTCTCCATCAGGACCACATGCCAACTGGCAGAACCAGATTTTAAGGCTGTTCCTGAAGACCAGAAGAGTGGGGGTAGATCTCACCTACAGTGGCAAGATGTTCAAAGAGTGGAGGACCTGGCAGAAAAGGCTCCTCTCCTGGACCTCACCAGCTGAACTTTCTTGGCTGATGGGGTCCATAGTAGCTCCCTTCTGCCAGAAAGAGTAGAGTGGGCCTTTTCCATCATGGTGAGAAGCTTCTTCAGGTAATCAGGACTCATCATAAAGGTGATGACCAACATTTTGAATTGGACCTGAAACCCTGACACTGGCAGCCTGTACAGCTCCAGTAACAGTAGGGTCACATGTACCACCCTAGAGGCCTCCAGAAATGTCTGTGCTGCCGCATTCTGGACCAACTATAGCTCTTGAAAACCCTTCAAGGAAAGCCCCATGTAGAGAGCGTTGTAATGTTCCAAACGAGATATAACCAGAGCATGAGTGACTAAGCAGAGGGCGTCATGATCCAGAAATTGCATTTCATACTCATGTACATCACTTTGTACATTTCTTTCTGAAATAAACTGTAGGTTCAAATTAGATTAATAATAATTCCAATTTAATATTGAATTATTATAATTATTTATAATTCCAAATGTTGGAAAAATTTTTTTACTGAACTGACCTAGAAATTTTTATTTTAACATTGTTGCTATAGAATGGGTGTGTGTATTGATAAATTTTTTAAAAAAATAAATTGATTATTTTCTCTTTTGTGTTTTAAGCAGCTTCAGGACAATTTTCTCACTTAAAATGGTATACTAGTTAAAAACGCATTTTTAAAAAATGAAATTGGTGTTTTCCTGAAGTGTGCTAATCATCACATATTATATATTGAATCTCTTGTCCTCAGAATCATACATTTTTGGAGCAATGCATCTTTAGACATCGGTTTTAAAGACTTGGCTATACCAGTAAAAGATACTTATATTAGCAGCTGTCATCTCAGCTTCTTTCTCCCTCCTGTGGAATTGTGATAATAATAGATTTCTGGGAGGATCAGTATGTCTTTCATTCAGGCGTAATGCTAACCAGAGGTGGCTAAACTTTTTCTTTTGGCCAAGGACTGCATTTTAAAAATATTTTTAATTACTTTTGCTTCCCAGGACCACAACAGAAGTGGCAGTAGTGCTGTAAAATCTATAGTAATATGGAAAGGCATATTTCCTACTAAAATTATTCAAGTGATTCTGAAAGAGATTTTGTTTTCAAATAGATATAGATGTTCAAGTAGATGTTCCTTGGCATTTCTGAATGTGTCCTTTCAATACCCCTACCTGCTGATCTTTTAGCCATAACAATGATTTATATTTTATGTAATGATAACAATCTGGGTTTCTTGGTAGAATAAGGAAATACTTCAAAAAAGATGGCAAACCAGATATTCTTTAATCTTGGATACTGGGGAAAAGTTACTTGGCATGGTAGCCCCTGAAGCGAAGGCTGACATACAGCTGGGGATGAACAAGTTGCGAGCTAATTGGGACAACACACAACTTCAGATGGAGAAGATTACCAGGCAATTTCAGGGCACCATACAGGTATCTTGCATAAATTAGTTTTTTCTACAATAAATCACTTGGGTCTAGAGTTCATCTTTTTGTGTGAATTTGTCATTTGTGGAAGCTTGTTTTATTTATTTACTTACTGCAGTTCATATACCAATCCAATCCAGGAAATCTCAGGGCTTGTTTCTATCCTTTGCTACCTAATTCTTGGATTTACTGCTGCTAGAGACTTAACGTAGACTCTTTGGAAAATGTAGAAAATGCTTTAATATTGAATTGTATTCCATAACTTCTTATACATTTGCTGTTACAGATGTTATTATAGAAATTGTTATTTCTATAGGACAGGGAGGTAAAGTGATATATTTATTGAGGGTTTAATTATTCTTTTGATTTAAATTTTGATTTGAATTTTATTTTGTATAATTTTGGTCTAGGATTTTGCGATCATGTTTTTTAACTGCAGTACAGTAAATGCCTGATTAGTGATTCTTTCAAAGATCATCTGTGATTGCAGAAAAATACTACTAGATTGGTAACCCAGAGCATTGCTATTGTGTCTCGTTAACGCTAGTCTGGTTGCTTAAATATAATTTGCTTTTGAGGTGAAAAAGCATTTGAATATCTAGCATCTACTTGCACACATCCAATGAAAGGCAGTTGCATACCTCTCTTGATAGTTAGTTCTACCATAGAATTCTCTTTCATTGTGAAGATTTTTCTAACAGAAATATCAAAGAGTAGCATATTTGTAAATCAATAGAAAAATTATGAGAAGATCAGAATCTATAGGCAGGTAATAAGAGGCAGAAAATCTTTGTGAGTACTATTTTTCTTCCTCTGTGTTATAAAGAGAATCCAAAATGTTTTGGCCAGGTTATCTGATACCAGCAAAGGTTCTACCTATTAAACAATATTTATTGTTCATCATGAATTCATTTTTTTTTTAAATTACAGACCTGGGAGAGCTGCGAAAGGCAAGTGAAGGATCTAGGCCATGTTTTACTAGAGCTCAAAGGAAGCATAAACACACCTCTTCCTATAGAACATGATGCATTGCCAGCAACCTTGGAACAAGTAAAGGTATGCCTATGAAAGCCAAGATCTAGAACAGTTTGAGTGACATCAGTTTTAATATTTTTCACTAATTAATTCAAGCTGTACCTGCACAGCAATTCTTGGTTTTCTAAAACAAGTTCTAAATTGGATTAGAATGCTGGGTTGGTGCAAATGGAGCAGTTCTTGGAGCTCCCATATTACACCTCTCCTGCACGAGCTGCACTGGCTCCCTGTGGCCTTTCGGGTGTGATTCAAGGTTTTGGTTCTCATCTTTAAAGCGCTCCATGGCTTGGGACCCGGGTACTTACAGGACCGCCTGTTGCCACCATCAGCCTC